>PVIA01004682.1:0-131864 GCA_004024845.1 Tonatia bakeri
ACAGTTTGATGTCAGATATTGTGATCCCTCCTACTTTGTTCTTCTTTCTCAAAATTGCTGCAGCTATTTGGGGTCATTTATGGTTCCATATAAATTTTGAAATTTGTGAAATTAAGTCATTGGTAATTTAATAGGGATTGCATTGAATCTATAAATTTCCTTGGGTAGTATGGCTATTTTGATGATGTTAATTCTTCCAATCCATTAGTGTGGTACATGCTTCTATTTGTGTCTTCCTTAATTTCTTTCTTCAATGTTGTATAGTTTTCTGAGTATAGGTGTTTTACCTTTTTAGTTAGGTTTATTTCTAGTTACTTTATTTTTCTTGTTGCAATATCAAATGGGATTTTTTCCCTGATTTCTGTTTCTGATATTTCATTGTTTGTATACACAAATGCCTTTGGTTTCTGAATATTTGTATACTGCTGTTTTGCCAAATTTACTTATTAGTTTGAGCAGTTTTTTGATGGAGTCTGTAGGAGTTTCTATGTGCACTATCATGTCATCTCCAAACAACAGTTTTGCTTCCTCCTTTCCAATTTGGATGCCCTTCATTTCTTTGTCTTGTATTATTGCAATGGCTAGGACTTCCAATACTATGTTGAATAGGTGTGGTAAAAGCTGGCATCCTTGTCTTGTTCCTGATCTCAGTGGGAAAACTCTAAGTTTTTGCCCATTGAGTATGATGTTGACTGTAGTTATCTCGTATATGGCCTTTATTATGTTGAGGAATGCTCCCTCTATTCTCATTTTGCCAAATGTTTTGTATCAAAAATGGGTGCTGTACCTTATCAAATGCTTTTTCTGCATCTATTGATATGATCATGTGATTTTTTTCTTTCCTTTTGTGTATGTGATGTATTACATTTATTGATTTGCGAATGTTATACTATCCTATATCCCTGGGATAAATCCCACTTGATCATGGTGTACGATCTTTTTAATGTATTGCTGAATGCAGTCTGCCAATATTTTCTTTAGGATTTTCAGGTCTATGTTCATCAGTGATATTGACTTGAAGTTTTCCTTCTTTGTTACATCTTTTTCTGTTTTTAGGAATTAGGATGTTGTTGGCTTCATAAAAAGAGTTTGGGAGTCTTCCATCTTCTTGGATTTTTTGGAATAATCGCTGAAGGATAGGGGTTACTTCATCCTTAAGTGATTTGTAAAATTCTCCTGTGAAACTGTCTGGTCCCAGGCTTTTGTGTGTTGTGAGTTTTTTGATTACTGCTTTAGTTTCATGGGCTGTTATTGGTCTGTTCTGACTTTCTGCTTCTTCTTCATTCATTTTTGTAATATTATATTTTTCTAGATACTTGTCCATTTCACCTAGGTTCTCAAATATGTTGGCATATAGTTCTTTGTAGTAATTTCTTACAATCCTATGTATTTCTGTGGTATCAGTTGTAATCTTTCCACTTTCATTTCTAATTGTGTTTATTTGGATCCTCACTCTTTTTTTCTTGATGAGTTTGCTTAGAGGCTTGTTGATTTTGTTTATCTTTCCAAAGAACCAGCTCTTGGATTTATTGATTGGTAGAATTGTGCTTTTAGCCTCCATCGTGTTTAATTCTGTTCTGATCTTGGTTATTTCCTTTCTTTGTTGTTGTTCCTCCAGTTCTTGTATGTGTAGGGTTAGATTTTTTATTTGAAATGTTTCTATTGTTTTTAGATACTCCTGAACTTCCCTGAGGACTGTCTTCACTGTGTCCCGTAAGTTTTGGATTGTTGTGAGTTCATTTTCATTTGTTTCCAGGAACTTTTTGATTCCTTCCCTAATTTCATTCTTGACCCTTTCATTGTTTAATAGCATGGTATTCAGTCTCCATGAATTTGAGTGTTTTTGAATGTTTTTCTTGAGGTTGGGTTTTAGTTTCAGTCCCTTTTCGTCAGAGAAAATCCTTGTTATGATTTCAGTTTTCTTGAATTTTTTGAGCCTTGTTTTGTGTCCTGTCATGTGGTCTAACTTTGAAAATGTTCCATGTGCATTGTAAAAGAATGTATATTTTGCTTCTTTGGGAATGTATATTTTGCTTCTATATATATGTATCAGTTAAATCCATTTGATTGATCTAGGACGTTGTTCAATGCTGCAATATGTTCATTGATATTTCATTTGGAAGATCTATCCATTTTGACAGTGGGTGTTAAAATTTCTACTATATTTGTGTTGCTGTCAATATCTTTCTTGAAATCCTCCAAGATTTTCTTTATGTATTTGGGTGCTCCTATGTCTGGTGCACATATATTTACAATATTTACTGTACTTTTTTGACCATAAGACACACCTAGGTTTTAGAGGAGGAAAATAGGAAAAAAATTATGAAGGAAAAATATGGTATAATATTTAATAATAGAACTAACATAATATTTCACCAATGTAAATGTAAACAGAACTAAACAGCAGTATTAACAACCATTATTCCTCCCAAATTTGCAGGTGCAGGAGGAGTGTGTCTTATAGTCTGAAAAATTTGGTATGTCTTCTTGACGTATTCTTCCTTTGAGTATTATGAAGTGACCTTCTGGGTCTCTTTCTGTTGCCCTTGTTTTGAAGTCTATTTTGTCTGGTATGAGTTTTGCTACCCTGTTTTTTTTCCTGTCCATTTGCTTGGAATGTTTATTTCTAGCCCTTCACTTTCAGTCTGTGTAAGTCTTTCGTTCTGAGGTGCATGTCTTGTAGACAAGCATGTGGGTGGGTCATGGTTTCTTATCCATTCAGCTATTCTATATCTTTTGATTGGAACATTTAATCCATTTACGTTGAAGGTTATTAGTGAAAGGTACTTATTCTTGCCATTTTTTTGTATCTGTGCTCCTCTCTCTCTCACTCTTATTTTTCCTTTTCTTAAAGTAGACACTTTAGCATCTCTTAGAGGGCCTGTTCAGAGGAAGTGTATTCTTTTAGGCTTCTTTTGTCTGGAAAACTCCTTATTTGGTCTTCCATTTTAATTGAGAGCCTTGTAGGCCTTTGTTTTTCATTACTTGGAATATTCCTTGCCATTCCCTTCTGGCTTGGAGCATTTCCATTGAGAAGTCAGCTGCTGGTCTTTTGGGGGCTCCCTTGTATGTAACTTCCTGTTTCCCTCTTTGTCTTGGAATTTTGCCATTTTTATTAGGACTTTTCTTGAATTGGGCCTCTTTGGGTTCCTCTTGATTGGGACTCTTTGTGTTTCTTGGATTTGTGTGACTTTTTCTATCATCAAATTTTCCATCATTATTTTTTCAAATAGGTTTTTTATGGCTTGCTCTTCTTCTTCTCCTTTTGATATTCCTATTATATGGATATTATTATGTTTCATGTTGTCCTGCAGTTCCCTAACACCTCTTCATTCTTTCTGAGTCTCTTTTCTTTTCCTTGCTCTTTCTGGGTGTTTTTTTCTACCTTGTCTTCCAGCTAGCTGATTTGATCCTCTGCTTTATCGAGCCTGCTTTTGATTCCTTCTTACTGTGTTGTTCAATTCAGAAACTGTATTCTTCATTTCCTCTTAGCCTTTGTTGATAGTTTCTATATCCTTTTTCATGTTCATTTATTTTGCAGTGAGTTCATTGTAGTTTCCCTGTAGTTTTTGGTAATTCTCTGTGAGCTCATTGAGATTCCTGATAACCATTGCTTTGAACTCGTTATCTGATAGTTGACTTGCCTCTACTTCATTTAGCATTCTTTCTGAGTCTTCCTCTATTCCTTTCTTTTGTGATGTGTTTCTTTGTCTTACCATTCTTTTTGAGACTCTTCTTGTTAGCATCTGCTTCTTAAATTGATTTGTTCTGACTCCTTGTATTTGTGGTGTGAACTTTTATGGTAGGAGACCTGTGAGATTCAGTGGTGTAGTCTCCTTGACCTCCTGAACTTGCTGCGCTTAGGTTGTCATTTATGTTGGCTCTCTGGATGTATTTGGGTTTTGATTGTTGTTGGGTCTTTCTTTGATGTGTTCTTCCCTCCAGCTTGTTAACTGAGGGTCACTCCACCCACCAGATCTTGGATTCTGTTGTGTAGGTGTAGACTTCTTGTGTTGAAGCTGGTTCTTCTCTCTGTCCAAGGTTTTGTGGCTTTTCTCTCGGTATTGTTCAGTTGTTTGTTCTGGATAATTTCTCTACCATTTAGTTGTAATTCCAGATTGGTCCTGGTTGGAGCTTAATGTGGCTTCCACTTGCTCCTTCACCTTCTTCTGTTATTATCTGTTGATTGTTCCTTTGTTGGTAGGTTCTTTCATCCAGCAGGTAAAGTGGTGTTCACAGATTCCACTTAATATTTTATGTGATCAGTTGGAGGGGAAAGGCAAAATGGATTAAGACAGTTGGAGTGTATTCTATGGCACTTAAAGTATCAACCTGTAGAGAAAGGATAGGAGATCCTTTGTATATGTGTAGTGTTAACTGTGATATTTCACCCAAGTAGCCACTTTTTAGAAAGGGTGGAAAAAAGATAGGACTCTTGTTAGGTGGGGGGAAAGTTTGCGAGTTTGATTCAGGAAACAGTGAGCTTGTGGGAGGTCAGATTATAAGTTGTAATGAGAGTAAAGGATAGAAAATAGGTGTAGTATGTAAGAGACTAGAGTTAACCACAACAGTAATGAAGTTCCTGAAGATAGTGAAATGAGCTAAGATCTGGGAGAGGTGTTATGTAGTATTTATAATTATATGGAATAACTATTATTTACAATAGGAAGGGAGCAACAATCATATGACAGAATTATGTGATCTGAATAACAAGAATAGGAATTATAGAACCTAGAGTAGTGTGCTATTGGAACACAAGTGAAGTGAAAGAAGGAAAATTAAAAATATACTATGAGAGAACAAGGAAAATCAGTGAAACAATGCAGTTAAACAAAGAAAACAAAGAAAAAGAAGAGAAATTAAAAAATAATAATAAAATAAAAATAATGAAAAAATAATAATCCAAGTGTAAGTTCTCTGGAATAGCAAAGTTAAATTTGTGTGAGTTTCTCAATTGTTGGGATGATCCCTCTTTGGGTCTGACTCTGGTCCTTTCACAGCTCCAAGTCTTATTGTCTCACTTTTGGGGGTGGGGCGTGTATGGGGAAAGAAAGAAAAAAAACGCCTCCTGCTGGCTTTAAACCAGCCATGCAAGTTCTGCTGGTCTTCCTGCCTGCAGCAGGCTGAGGGGGGTGGGATATCACTTTTCTCCTTTTCTGTGGTTTTGCGAGGGTGGGGGTCAGGTCTGAGCCCAGCTCTTCACAGTTGCCCATTCTCCAGCCCAGTTCCTCATTTCACCGCAGGGCCCCCAGTGCCCTTCTACATCAGGCCTAAACCTTCAGTCCACCAATTGTACTGTCCTTGAAGTGCACCAATTAGGGGCAATCACACACCACCTTCTTGCTCTTTGCTGTCTTAGGTGCTAGGGACTCTCAAAGTCTCTTTAGCTTCCCCACTGAATTAAGTCTTTCTGGGGACTGCTGACTCCCTGAGCCTTGCTTCCTGAGCCCTGCTGTCTTCTGTGGGGGTGCCTCTGCCTTCCTCTTAGGAGCCTGTCTGGCCAAGCAGGGCAGGGGTAGCGGGAGAGGACTGAATCCCTACTGATTTTCACAACCAGTTGTTATATGGGCTCCTCTTTCAGGCACTGGTGCTCCGGGCTTAGGAGCTCAGTGTGGGCCTAGTAGCCTTTGCTCCTCAGGAGGAGCCACTGCAACTGTGCTGTGTCTCCAGATTCTCAACTGCTACATGTGGGTGGGAGCCCAGCCTATTCTACATCTGTACTCCTTCTACCAGTCTTAGTGTGGTTTCTTTATATTCTTAGTTAGAGGACTTCTGTTCAGCTAGTTTTTACTTCTCCAGGATGATTGTTCTAATTTGGTTGTAGTTTTGATGTGATCGTGGGAGAAGGTGAGCACAACATTTACCCACTCTGCATCTTGATTGAAACCCCTGACAGGCATTATTCTAAGGTTTGGGATTTAGCAGTGAATAAAACATGTCTGTGCTCTCAAGGAGATTTCAGTTCTATATTAGGAACTTAGGAACATAGATGGTCAACATGTATGTTCCTTTGTGTTTTTAAAAATTGAGTTTGGTAGTGATAAGGACTGAAGAGAGAAATAAAGCAGGGCAAGGGTGATGGGGTGAAAAGGAGCTACTTTATACTAGGAGGTAGGAAAAAGTCTTCATTGATAAGGCAAAATTTGAGCAGAGACCTAAATGAAGTAAAGGAGTGAATCATACAGATACTAGTAAAGAGGATTTTAGGCAGTGTGAACAGCAAGTGCAAAGGACCTGAAGCAAGAATGTTCTGAGCATGTCTGAGGACAAAGAAGGATGGTTGAAACGGAGTGAGTGAGGGGGAGTGTTAATAGGAACGAAGTTGGGAAGATGTTGGTTGCAAGATCTTGAAGGGCCTCTTAAGGAATTTGTCTTTCACTTTGAATAAAATTATAAACTATTGAGGGTTTTGAGCTGAGGAATGATGTGACCTGGTATATTTTTAAAAGGATTACTCTAGCTACTGTGTTGAGAATAGACTGTAGATGACAAGGATAGAAGTGGGAGAACAATTATTAAGCTATTGCAATATTACAGTTTAGTGATGGTGTTGGCTTAGATTAGGGTGGTAGTGGTAGAGGTAGTTGGAGAGTGATAGGATTCTGCATGTTTTTAAGATAAAGGGGTAGGACTTTCAGGTGGATTTGGTGTAAATATCAGAGAAAGAGTAGAGTTAAAGATGACTAAGGTGTTGGCCTGAGGTGTTAGAACAGAGGAATTGCTCTTTACTGAGTTGAGGAAGACTAAGAAAAGAAGCTTTCATTGGGAAAATGTCAAAAGTTTGGTATTTTGAAAGTTTGGTTTTTTGAAAGTCACTTGAGTGTGGCTCATTTTGAGATGCTGTTAGATATCAAGATGGAGATGTAGAGTAAGGGACTGGGTCTAAGAGTCCGGTGGTGAGGGAAAATGAAAAATTTGATAGTTATGATCAACTAAGTGGTGTTTGAAGCTGGCTGTGATCATTTAGACAGTGAGTATAGAAAAAGGAGATTTCAAGGGGCCGAGCCTGGTGTACTCCAGTGACTAGCTGTTTGGTAACTGATGAGAACACGGTGAAGAAGGTTGAGAAGGAATTGGCAATGAGATGGGGGGAGGACCTCCTGGAAGGCAAGGGAAAAAAGTGTCCATATTCATAGACTGTTTAAGCTTTAAAGTGTAGACAATTTAAGCAGAAAGATTAAAGCATAAAGCATATATAGATTCGAAATACTTCCATTTCCTAAATTCACCATGTTTTCTTTCACTTCAGAGCCTTTGCACATCATGTTCCCAAGCTTGGAACACTAATTCCCTACTGTACTTGGTTACTCTGTCTTTGTCCTTTAGCTGTCACAGTGGATGCCATTACTTCAGTGTAGACTTTTTTGATCCTTGAAGATTGTGTTGGGTGTTGTCTATCACATTTTATATTTGCCTCTTTAGTTGCCTATCTCCTTCACTATCCTGTAAGCTCTTATTCTCTTCTCAGTTCCACACACAGTGTAGTGCACATTATAGGGACTCAACAGGAGTTTGTTGAGTCAATGAATAAATACACAGAACTTGACTAAAGAGTTTTTAATAGCTTCAATTTTTTTGCATTCTACTTTTTAGAAATAATGGTAAGTGTTAAATATTATGTCTATATTTTCCAAATAAATTTTCAGAGGATAGCCTGGGGTTAGTGCATAGCTGGCCTAATCTCTTATTTCTTCTATAGTTCACCCATAGCACTATACAGTGATCATTACTTTAAGGTATGAAAAGAGCTGGAACCATGAAGTAAATATACAATTATAGTAATTATGCCTTTGTTTTTTTCCCAAGACAGGAAGGGAAACTACTACATTTAAAAAGGTTTGAAAAAGAAGCAAAAACTTCACTCCTTATATATCAATAAATTTATCTTAAAGTAGGTAGGTATCTGAAAATCTGCAAAACTACAAAACCATATTATCTTTAAAATGTTTATTACTCAAAATAATAATCAAAATATTTCTGTTTTTGTGCATTTAGATTGATATATTTTAATACTTTGACTATGACATATTACTTTGGTCAGAAGAGATGTCTAACCTTTTGGCATTTCTGGGCCACACTGGAATAAAAAGAGTTGTCTTGGGCCCCACATTAAATACAGAAACACTAACGGAAACTGATGAGCAAAAACAGGGTTTTAAGTAAATGTACGATTTTGTGTTGGGCTGCATTCATAGCTATCCTGGACCACATGTGGCCTGTAGGCCGTGGTTTGGACACCCTTCAGTGCTTTTGACAATGTATGTAGTGGTATTTTCCTATAAAGTAAATTATACTGCAATGTTTCACTAACTGTTATTATTATAGATAGGATGAAGAGTCCAGTGATCATTAACTTCTCTACTGAATTAACATGAGAGACAGGTTTTGTACCTAGTACAAAACTTTGCCACTAGATCTGACTCTTTTTTACTTTTATTTTTTCTTTTTTAGATGTACTATTTTATAGATCTATAACCACACTTTCATATTTGTGTCTATATGTGAATATGGGAGTCAAGAATTTTTCCTAAAAATATCACAGTTCAGTGGAAATGTTGAGGTCTAAAATAGGAAAATAGGTAAAATACTGTCTTCTGAATTGCCCTCTTATTATAAAAGTACTGTACATATATAACAAATGCAGAGTCTTTTATGACAATAAGTGTTTATTTCTCATTCCCATGAATGTGAGCCGGCTGGGATTCAGATGATTTAGACTGAATACTTACTAGTCTTTGGCTCCAAATTGCAGGTTTGGGCCTGGTTTGCTCTGCATGTCTTTTATATTCCTTAGACCAGTGGTTATCAAATGTACACTCTCCTTTAGTGAAAGTCGGGACCACAAGAGAACAAGCCCAATCTCATAAGCAAAAAAGCCTCTCATATCACATCTGCTAATGTTCTTTTGGTCAGGGAAAGTCACATGACCAAGCCCAGTATCAGTGGATGATGAATATATGTGTTTACTCATATATTTTACTCTAGTGGCAGGAACTACAAGGTCACAAGGCAAAGGACATGAATAGTGAGAAGGGTGAAGATTGGGAATGACAATGTATTTTGTACATAGCATGTAGCCATATAAATAGCTAATCCACATGGATTAAGCCTCACACTTCCCAAAGTTCAACATTTGTAACTAACTATAGTTAAATTTCAAACGTTCTTCTGGGCCATGGTTTATGACTGGAGAATCTATAAGTTTTCTTTTAGTTCTTCAGATCCTATGTCACACATTTTAGTACCTGAGGGCCTGAGAGATAGATTATATAATTCAGAAATTTTCAGCTAAGGGGAGAATGTGGTATCATATGCTTTTCAGTAATGGGGATGGGGTAGAATAGAGAGAGAGGTGATGGGTAGAGGTATGTGTAGTCTGAGAAAATACCTCTCATAATTCTATGATTCTCTATGTCTAAACCTCCTAATAATCATTAGAAGAACACCCATACAGTACCCCCTTTGTTTCCTGATAAGGAAACAGGTCCAGAACAGCCAAAGTACCTAAAGTCTCACAGATATTTAATTTCAGAGAGGTTTAAAACTTAGGCGGTGGCGGTGGCTTCTCCTCCTTCTCCTCTTCCTTCCTCCTTCCTCCTTCTTCCTCCTTTTTTTCTCCTCCTCCTCCTCTTCTCCTTCTTCTTTTCCTTCTCCTCCTCCTCCTTCTTTTCCTTCTCCTCCTCCTCCTCCTCCTTTTTTCTTCTCCTTCTTTCTCCTCCTTCTTTCTTCTCTTTCCCCTCCTCCTCCTCCTCCTTCTTCTTTTTAGGAGAGAATTGATTTTATTTAAAAAATGTTTCCAGCTTTTTTGGGTATAGTGACAATAAAAAATTGTATGTATTTAAGGTATGCAACCTGATGATATATGTATATTGTGAAGTATTGTACTAGTATTTCACCACAACTAACACAGTCAACATATCCATCGCCTTGTAGTTATACATTTCCTTTTTGTCTTTAATTTGTATTGAGAATACCCATGATCTACTCTTAAATTTTAAGTACCTGATCCAATATTGTCAACTATAGTCACATAGCTGTATGCTGTACTCTAGAATTTATTTATCTTGCGTAACTGAAACTTTGCACTCCTTGACCAATATCTTTCCATTTCTATCTCCCGCTAGCTGTTGGTCATCACCATTCCACTCTCTATTTTTGTGTTTGAGTATTTTAGATTCCACACATAAGTGAGATCATGCAATATTTGTGTTTGGCAAATTTTACTGAACATAATGTCCTTCATGTTTAAAAAGCTCAGGCTTCTTGACTTAGTATTAAGTGCCTCTATGCTTTTCTTACTTAGACATATATAGGTGATATCATCACTTGCTAAGTGATGACATGATTTTGTGCTTAAAAGACACTGAACAGCTCTAGTTGAGAATAATACATTTTTGCTATTCCCTTTTATTTGTTGTTAATCATAGTTGTATTGGTGGAAGTCATGAAAAAATTTGTTCATCGGTGAGTCTAAATTGCAACAGATTCTTTTAGGAGCAAAAGTCATTTATGAGTTATGAGTTTGTGTGTATGTAAGGCAAGGATTATCTCTCTCTTAAAAGTTTTATATTCTTAGTAATCAGTGTTTCTTTTTTTAGTTTGTAGTAAGACTGATTAGATTTGTCTAAATTGCACATGTTATGATTGGGATCCTAGACTTTCCTGATGTTTCCTGCTGGTATTGGTGTCTTGTCAGTGCTGTCCAAGCCCAAATTGTCTATTCTCATGCTCATGTTAGCCTTATTGCTTATGAGAGTAATCTTAGAATGGTTAGGAGATTTACTTTAATGCACTCTGACAGTTGTGTGGCTGAGATTGCCTCAGGCTGTGAAATCTGGTCTGGAGGACAGAAATGCTAGACTGATCACAAGGGAGGGACCCGATTATTTTTATTAGCTCTATCCTTTTATCTTTTCAGAGGAAGCTGAGTATGAACACTAGGGGGCAGTGTTTAAAAAGCTATAATTCATTAGGAATTTCTTTTTGAGAGAACTGCAGGATTTTCTGTGTACCACTGGGTAGACAGAATCTCTGAAAGGACCTACTTATATTTTTAAAAGGTATTTTTTTATAAAGCAACCATCCTGTACCTCTCTATACTTTCAGGATTATATTGACATTTTTCTTAATTTAATTTTAATTCATACCTTGTTTCCTTTGTATCTTGGGAACATGTTATTAATTATAAATAAAGGTTTAGCAGTATGAATTTTCTCTACCACATTTCAAAATATTTATTTTTTCTCCTTGATAACCTCATTATTCTTTCTTTCCAGAAGGGTTAACATTACATTATGTTTTTGACTATACTAATTTTATTGTAGGAACATTACGTATGCCCTTTAATAAAATTTTCTTCTTTTTTCTCCCTCCTCCTGTTCCTTCTCCTCCTCCTTCCCTTTTTTCTTTTCTTTCTTTCTTTTTTTTTTTTTAAGGAAAAAAGCTTTGCAAAGTGTCTTTTTGATTTTTGTGAATTTCCCAATGGTACTTTCTTTATCTTTGTTCTTGTGTGGACAGATTATAGGATTCCACTTGGGTGTCCTGAGGGACTTTTAGGGAAATGGAAGTGAGTTAATGGCTACAAAAATGCCATTATCTGATTGGTGTAGTTGGAGCCCTGCATTGGAGCCTTCTGTGTGGCTAAAGATCAGTGGGTGGCTCTTTATCTTATGGGGAGCTTGGAGGATCCTTGGAGACCTCAGACTGTAGTTCTTTCTCTTCAGTACCTGGCTTTCTGTATAAAGAGACTATCTGTTCAGGTCATCCTGTCCTATAGGCAGCTCACTTGGGTAAAATTCCTTTTAAATTAACTAGTTCTGATCTCCTGATTGTCTGCTTGGCTTGTAGGGAAAACTCCTCCTTCCTCCTCTTCACCATTGGCAGAAGTACAAATTACTCCCAAATCTGTTAGTTCTGCTGCCTTTAACTGAGGTAACCATAACCTCTTGCTTTTCACATAATTTTAAGCACATATTTAGTTCTTAAGTAATTTCAGATTCTCAGAACACAGGCCAAGAATTCAGATGCTTTTTATAAAGTACCCCTCATGTGGCTTGAAGGGGAAGCAACTTGCTACTCCCCTGTGACAGGGTGAAATAAAAATTCTTTCTAAGGAAATCCTTGCTAAAGTTTTATTTACCTTTCTACCTTTTCTTGTGTACTCTCAAATGAATGATAAGCTAAGGGCAGCAAAACTGGTTTCATATTGTTTTAGCATGACCTGCATTGTGTTCTGGTGCTTTAGTACATTCTTTCTGGGTTTGAGGCCTCAGCTGAAATTGAGGCAAGAGAGTCTTGTTTGAACATTTTTAAACTCAAATTTTATTGAAGAAATATGATTATGATTTTTATGTGGTAAAGAATGACATTGATTAAACCTGAGACATCTGTCTTCAAAGTTTTTAAGTATTAAAGAGATAATGTTAATAAGTGTTTTGACTAATTTCCTTTATATTTTTAATTATTTAAACACAAATGAAAAGGTCCAGTTTCTCCATAAACATACCTTCTAAGTAAGTATCTTTTTCCAATAGCAAATGCCATGTTAAAGGTGATACTGAGTTACTGGTTGTTACTGGGATGAGGAACATTATTATAGTTTTCTTTGGAAACTTTATGAAACTGTGGGGTCAAGACAATTTATTGGGCTGAAACATGCACAAAATGATTCCCCATTATGTTAAAAGAGATAAAATTGCTTTTCTTAAAAGACCTGTGCTGGGTGCCATTATGGATATGTAGTAAGTACCATCTCCTAAAATGATTTTATACATATAAATATATGTTTGAACTATTCCAGTTCCCAGATACTTTGATTTTTCTTATATCATTTGTCAACAAAAGAGAAATCCAAGACTTTAAAAGGGGTTTGAGCTGTTTCCTCAGTGCTTTAAAGTTCTAGAAGCAAATACATAGCCTCGACCTAGAAATATAAATCTAGAATCAGTTGGTTTTACCTTTAGTCTCTAATTTCTAATATATGGATATAATGGCCTTCAATTTAAAGAACCTTTTGGGGACCAGAGGCCAACAAAAGGGAAAAAGATTACACTGTTAGTTAATTTCAAAGCAGTAGTTATTTAAAAACCTTCACAAGTTGAATGTTTTCATAGCCTGGGCCAGAGAAACATGCCAAGAATTAACCACCATCCAAAAACTCTTGTCAGAACTAAATTGTTTCTCCTTTTGGTAATAGGCCTGAGGAATAAATCCATAAATTTAAAGAAGCAATGCTTGGTAAGAAGAAATGTAATACTTGAACAGATGTAAAAAATGTTAGATAAAATTTATATAGCATTTACTTTATGAATGCTAATGATTTTTTTTTTCTGTTCTGTGGATGGCCTTCCAAGCAAGCATAGTGCAGTATTATAGCCTTCTGCCCTTTATTTGAACCATAGTATCTTTAATCAGAAAGCTCAAAAGTATGTTGAATAAATAATAGTCATGGCCTTGGGCAGTGTGGCTCATTTGGTTGGAGTGTCACTCGGTAACCAAAAGGTTGTGGGTTACATTCTTGGTCTCAGGGCACATGCCTAGGTTGTGGGTTTGATCCCCAGTCCCAGTGCATATGATTCTCAGTCCAGGTGAGTACAGGAGGCAACCAATTGATGTTTCTCTCTTTCCCTTCCTCTCCCCCTTTCTCTCTACCTTCCTCTCTTTCTAAAAATCAATGAAAAATATGTCCTCAGGTGAGAATAAAAAAAAAAGTAATAGTCATGTACCCTGAAAGATCAGGTATGTTAATAGAATATCTGATTGTATTAGTCACTGGAATCAGTGACTCTGATTTGTAAAGAACAAAAAACCCACAAAAGTTTATCATGTCAAATATACCAAAGTTTAATAACTTGGGCAAATATATTTCATTATAAGAAAGATTAGTCTAATAAATAACCTTATTAAAAAAATGGGCAAAGGACTGGAATAGATATTTCTCTAAAGATGATATACAAATGCCAATGAACACATGCAAAGATGCTCAACACTGTTATTCATTGGGGAAATGCAAATCAAAACCATAATAAGCTACCACTTTATACCCATTAGAGCCTATTAAAAGTGTTGATGAGGGTGTGGAGAAATTGGAACCCTTATGCACAAGTGGTGAGTCTGTGAAATGGTATAAAACACAGTGGAGGTGCCTCAACAAAATTAACCATAGGATTACCATATGACCCAGCAATTCCTCCTCTGAGTATATATCCAAAAGAATTGAGTACAAGTGTACAGAAAAACACAGGGGGTGGGGGGGGTGCTGGGATGATATACTATTACCGAAAGGAATCCCCCAGGTTCGTTATGTCCGCCGCCAGAGGAAAGACGTCTCTCAATGCCAGAGATTCATGAGAAGGAAAGGAAATGTTTATTTAATGCTATACAGACTTAAAGTAGTGACCTAATGTCTTCTTCAAAATCCCGAAGTCCCTTAAAACACCGACAAACACTCACAGTCCTTCCTTCCCCCTTTGCCCAGTCTGGGGTACTGAATCTCAGGAAAAGAAATAGAAGCCCATGGCTCAGGCAGCCCCTGATTCTTCTCAGTAAGCTGTCTCGGCTGGTAGGCCTCCCTTGGTTTCCGGCACCATCAGCTGTGTCGCCAGGATCTTTCCTAAAGTCGGGTGGTGGTTCCCCCTACTAAAGCTGCAGGGGGTACCCGCTCTGGCAAAGCCACGAGGTTCTGTCTCCACTGCCCCAGCTGCATGGTCCTTCTCGGCACAATGGCTGTGGGAGTCTCCACTTTGCCAAAACCGTGTGGTTCTCCCTGCACAATGGCTGCAAGGAGGGGGGTTACCACTCTGCCAAAGTCGAGTGGTGGTTCTCTGCTAAAGCTGTATGGTGATTCTCTTTCGCAGGGCTGCGGGAGTCCCCACTCTGCTAAAGACTGGGTGGTTCTCCCCTCAATGGCTGCCGAGTCTCAGTTTAAATCTTCGTGCCAATCTTCCTCTGTAGCCCCATTTCCAACTCCTCCCACCATCGACTACACTTGCTAGCCCTCTCATATCCTTCCAGTTTTACTGGGCTGCCATCGTGAGCCTGGGCAGGTATGGCCCAATATTATGGAGCCAGTCTTCTCCAAGCTCCCACACAGGTTCTGTAACTTGGGGTCCTGCCTCCTAGTTACATCTTGGTGGGGAAGTTACTTCCATTCCCCTGGATCAGAGCATGACTACAGCTATTTAACATATCTATGTAACCAGTTAATGGTTATAGATATGTTAAATGGCCACACCAGAGGTTCGCTGCAAAGCTGTTGCTATGCAAAACAGCTCTCAATGGCCCTGCTCCATTTGTCCCTTCCCCCAACCCACACCTATGGTGGAGGAGGACATCCTAATATTTCCTGAACACCTTGAGTTCTGGACCCCATTCCAAATCCCTATTTAGGGCCCCCCTCTTGCTGCACCCTGTTACACAAGGACTTAACAGATATTTGCACATATATGTTTATAGAGACATTATTCAAGATGGTCAAAAGTTGGAAGTGACCCAGTGTTTATTAATGGATAAATGGATAAATAAAATGTAGTATATACATATAATGGGATATTATTAATCTAATAAAGGGAGAGAATTTTGATACATAGTACAATATAGATAAACCTTGAAGACATTGTGCAAAGTGATATAAGTTCATCACAAAAGGACAACTAGTGTAGTTTACTTTTATGAGGTCCCTTGAGTAGTCAAATTTATAGGGACAGAAAATAGAATGGTGGTTGCCAAGGACAGGTGGGAGAGGAGAATGGGGAGTTACTGTTTAATGGGTAGAGTTTCTGTTTTGGAGATGGATGGTGGTGATTGTTGTGCAGCACTGTGAGCGCCACTGTACTGTATACTTGAAACTGGTTACGTTGGTAAATTTTACGTTATGTATACTTTATCAAAATAAAAAATAAAAATAGCTAAAGAAAAAATTAAAAAGTAAAACAGCTTCACTTAAACTATAAGGCTTACTATGTAAGAACATATACCATAGCAGTAGCATAGTTACAATCATGAGAAAATGTTGTTTTACTATGTCTTGAATAGTGGTCTACAAATACAAATATTTATCGACTAGGCATTGAATGTAATGAAACACTCTTTGTTCAAGAATAAATTATTTCAAGGGTTTTACTTTTTACTTCTTTTTAATCTGATGAAATTAGTGCACAAGTATTAGCATACAGCTGTAGTTTGCTTTGTTGAACAAACTCAAAAAGATTCTGGAAGCTTTGGCTAGAAATAAATGATAAATATTTATTCAAGGATCTTAGTGTTTGCAAAGGGAAAACAGGTAGGCACAAACTCAGAAGTGTTTCAAAGAAGAAAGAAAAGTTAAGCATTCTTATAGTAAAAAGTACATTTTTGTGAAGAATCAGTCCTGAATTCATAGCCTCTGGATTGGTAAGATGGTAATCCTCTAGATGACCAGTGATGTGCATAATGGACATCAGGTAGTCTGGATTTGTAAACATTCTTTCCTTAGTTCTTTAGGGGCTAATCAAAGGATTATCTCCAGGTTTGTTCTATATCCAGACATTAATACAAGACTAGAAAATTCAAAAGTTTAAGTTCCCAGGCTAGTTAAAGTGAGAATAGAATCTTCCTCATGACTAACCTACTTGATGTTATGAATTTAGCAGTGTGACTATAGTGATTCCATGTTATTTCTTCACTCTATTCCTTAGCTTAGTACTAAATATTAACCAACATTCTATTTTTTTGGTCAGAATTCTATTCTGCATACTAATCTTACATCTTTAGATTATATTTTTAACATTCTGTTGAGAATATTTTATTATTTCTAACATTGTATATAGGAAATACTCAAAGGATTGAGGGACATTTTATTCATTTAAGTGGTAATTTCTGAAGAGAAGAACTGCCTGTTAGAATAAATAGTTATGAGAGCTCTATGAAAATTGCCGATTTTACTTAAAAATGAAGATATTATAATTACTTAAAATGTTTGGTTTGATAAATAAAATTTTATGGTCCCAAATATTTCTAGGAGCACACATCTTTCCCACTCTAGCTAGAAATTTCAGTCATGTTTCTTGCAGCTCTCCAAGAAAAGCCAAAAAGGGAGTATGGGACATGCTTTCACCTAAGTTAGATACACCCAATTTTATTTATTTTGTTAACATCTTTATATTGTGAATCTTCTATTCTTCTTTACCCATAATACCTAGGGCCCTTGCCTTCCACATACCCTCAGTTCTGTTTCTAAACCAGCATAGGAATACAGTGATTCCACTAGGATGTACAGGTTCATGTCCACAGAAATAACTCCTATTTTGATTTTTTACCTGTCAATATTTAGTTGAAGGTACACAGGGTCAATTATCAGCAACAAAGTCCTTGGTCTTTTTCTCAGTGTTTCTATTGGTCTTTTGCTTCTTTGAATAGAATACTCTATGCTTCTGCCCTCTAATATTTTTAGCATTTCAGATCTGGTCTGTCATTTGCACCTGAACTATTTATTACATCTGGGGGCCATGGAGCTTACTGGACAAAAACTGTTTGGTCTCTCCTTTTCATTATATTGAGTCACACAGTATCGAAAACAACCAAAGCCAATTGAAAAGCCTAGAAGCATAGACTATGTGACCCAGACACTTCTCAGTTGAAGGTAGAAGGAAAAAAAAAGGCAAAGGCAAAGAAGGAATCTCAGATTGTGAGATATAGGTGTGGAGAGGCAAATGCTAAAATACAGTTACTTTTCATGCCCCTCACACACCTCCATCTCCTACCACTGCATTCCCAGCATTGTTTTGGGTTCCTTGCAACTCCTCAATTCAGTTATTTAGAGTAGGGACCATGAAGGGCCTGTGGGCCAAATTTGACTAGATGTTTCCTTTTGAAAATAAAGTTTTATTGGAATACAGTCATGCCCATTTGTTTACATATTGTCAATGGCTACTTTTGCATTACAACAGTATAGTTGATTAGTTGCAAAAGGGACCTCCAAATCTCACAAAGCCTAAAATATTTGCCATCTGGCACTTGACAGAAGTTTACAGGTCCCAGATCTATTAGCAGTTAGTAGTTGTGGCTACAAGATGGAGAGAAAAAAGTACTTTATTTATTCTCTTTTGGGTCTATACCTTGAGGAGACTTGAGATAGAAAATGCATTATGATGTAAAAGCCAACTTCTTCGGCTTCTACATTGCCTATACCATTCTTACCCACCCCCTGTCTATTTTCTACCTACCATTTATGCTACTTGTGTTCTGTAACTTTTCCCCTTCTCTCACCCTCCCATTTCCCTGCTGATAACCCTCTGTGTGATCTCCATTTCTGTGATTCTGTTCCTGTTGTAGTTGTTTGCTTAGTTTTTGTTTTAGCTGTAGTTGTTCATAACTGTGAGTTTGCTGTCATTTTACTGTTTATATTTTTTATCTTATTTTTCTTGGATAAGTCCATTTAATATTTATATAATAAGGGCTTGGTGATGATGTACTCCTTTAATTTGACTTATCTGAGAAGCACTTTATCTGCCCTTCCATTCCAAATGAAAGCTTTGCTGGATAGAGCAATCTTGGATGTAGGTCCTCGCCTTTCATAACTTGAAATACTTCTTCCCAGCCCCTTCTTGCCTGCAAGGTTTCATTTGAGAAATCAGCTGACAGTCTTATGGGAACTCCTTTGTAGGTAGCTGAGTTCTTTTCTCTTGCTGCTTGTAAGATTCTCTCCTTATCTTTAATCTTGGGTAATGTAAGTATGATGTGCCTTGGTGTGTTCCTTCTTGGGTTCAACCTCTTTGGTACTCTCTGAGCTTCCTGGACTTCCTGGAAGTCTATTTCCTTTGTCAGATTGGGGAAGTTCTCCTTTATTATTTGTTAAAATAATGTTTCCACTTGTTGCTCTTCCTCTTCTCCTTGTGGCATCCCTATAATTCAGATGTTTAACGTTTAAAGATATCCTGGAGGTTCCTAAGCCTCTCCTCATTTTTTTGAATTCTTGTTTCTTCATTCTTTTCTGATTGGATGTTTATTTCTTATTTCCAGTCTACTCCATTGATGTGATTCCGTTTCCTTACCATCACTGTTGGTTCCCTGCATATTTTCAATTCTGTGAGCATCCTGATTACCAGTGTTTTGAGCCTGTGCATCTGATAGGTTGGCTATCTCTTCATCGCTTAATTGTACTTTTTCTGGAGCTTTGATCTATTCTTTCATTTGGGCCATTTTTTTTTTTTTTTTCTGTTTAGACATGCCTGTTAGTTAGGGGTGGAACTTTAGGTATTTACCAGAGAGCCAACCCACATCTCTGGGTTGTGACTCTGTGTAGGGGAGGGATCCAAGATAGAACAATTGTGCTTGCTCTGTTCTCTGCCAGCTTTCAGTCACTTCCCCCGCTTCCCACAAGCAAATTGGGCCCTTCTGGTGCTGACTCCCTTGTGGGTGGGTTTGTGTATGTTCTAGGACCCTGTGGGTCTCTCCAGTGAACTCTCCTGTGAGGCTGGGAGTTTTTCCCGCTGCTTCAACCCCCGTAGGTGTTTGTAATCAGTGGTTTGAGGCTTTATTTTCCTGTGCAGGGGTCTGGGGTCGGTTGGTCTGTACTGCTCCCCAGTTGTTTCTCCCTGTTTATCTGCTTGTGAATATGAGACCACCCAGTTTCACAATCTGCTGCTTTGCTGGTTCCACTTGCTGCTGCCTTGCCTGCCAGCTGCAGACTTTTGAGCCCTGCCAACAATTTACTGCTTCACTGGGTCCTCCAGCCACCATCTTGCTGTGATTCCTCTCTGCTTGGCTGCCTGTCTCTGCCCCTCCTACCAGTCTGGATGATGTTTCTTCTTTAACTCCTTGGTTGTCGGACTTCCATGTAGTTCTATTTTCTGTCAGTTCTGGTTGTTTTTTGTTTTTAAATTGCTGTTGTTCTTATTTTAGTTGTGTAAGGAGACACAGTGTGTCCACCTATGCCTCCATCTTGGCTGGAAGTCCTCCTTTGTTCATTTTTGAACTGGATTATTTTTTTTCCTGGAGTGGAGTCGTGTGAGTTCTTTATATATTTTTGGAGATCAAATATTTGTTTGAGGTATCATTGGCACATATTTTTTCCCAAATGGTTGATTGCCTTTTCATTTTGCTGATGTTTTCTTTAACCCTGTAGAAGTTTTTATTTTGATGAAGTCCATTTGTGTATTCTTTCCTTTATGTTCCTTGCTCTAGGTCATATATTGGTAACAGTATTGCTACATGGAATATCTGAAATTTTCTTGCCTTTGTTCTCCTCTATGACTTTCTTGGTGTCACAACTTATATTTTAGTCTTTTTTCCATCTTGAGTTTATTTTTGTATATTGTGTAAGTTGGTGGTCAGGTTTTTTTGTTTGTTTGTTTGTTTGTTTGTTTTGCCTGTAGCTATCCAGATCTCTCAACACCATTTGTTGAACAGGCTAATTTTACTGCATTTTATGCTGCTGCTCCCTTTGTTGCATATTATTTGACCATAGACATGGTTTTATTTCTGGGCTCTCTATTCTTTTCCATTGATCTATGTGTCAGTTCTTACGCCAGTACCAGACTGTTTTGATTACACTGGCCTTGTAATATGGTTTGATATCAGGTATTTTGATCCCTCCTACTTTTTTCTCAAAATTGCTGAGGTTATTTGGGGTCATTTAGACTTCCATATAAATTTTTGAATTGTTTGTTCTATATCTGTGAAATATTTCATTGGTATTTTAATAAGGATTGCATTGAATCTATAAATTTCTTTGGGTATTATGGTCATTTTGATAATGTTAATTCTTCAATCCATGAACATGTTATATGCTTCCACTTACTTGTGTCTTCCTTAATTTAGTTCTTTAGTGTTGTATAGTTTTCTCAGTGCAGGTCTTTTATCTGCTTGGTTATGTGTATTCCTAGGTACCTTGTTTTTCTTGTTGCTATATCAAATGGGATTTTTCTCCAGCTTCTGTTTCTGGTATTTCATTGTTGGTGTACAAAAGTGCCTTTGATTTCCAAAAATTAACTTTGTATCCTGCTGTTTTGCCAAATTCCCTTATTAGGTTGTATAGTGTTTTATTGGAGTCTATTGGGTTTTCTTTGTACACTATCATGTATACTGTAAACAATGACAGTTTTACTTCTTCCTTTCCAATTTGGATGCCATTTATTTCTTCTTCTTTTTCTCCTGATGGCTGTGGCTAGTTCTCCAATACTATTTTAAATAACAGTGATGAAATCTGACATCCTAGTCTTGTTCCCAATCTTAGTGGGAAAGATTTTAGTTTTTGCCCATTGAGTATGATGTTGGCTGTACATTTGTTGTACATGGCTTTTATTATGTTGAGATATGCTCCCTCTACCCCCACATTGTTGAGTGCTTTTTATTATAAATGGGTGCTGTACTTTACAAATGCTTTTTCAGTATCTATGGATATGATCATGTGCTTTTTGTCTTTCATATTGATTTTGCAGTGTATTGCATCTATGGATATGTGTATATTGTACATACCTTGCATCCTTGAGGTAAATCCCACTTGATCATGGTAAATGTTCTTTTTAATGTATTGCTGGATGTAGTTTGAGTTGATGATTTTTGCATCAACAATATTTTGTTGATGATTTTAGCATCTGTGTTCATTAGTGATATTAGTGTGTAGCTTTCTTTTTTTGTTGTGTCTTTATCTGGTTTTAGAATTAGGATGATGCTGGCCTTATAGAAAGAGTTTGGGAGTCTTCCCTTTTAGAGTTTTTGGAATAGTCTGAGAAGAATATGGTTTAGCTCTTCCTTAAATGTTTTGTAAAATTCTCCTGTGTAACCATCTGGTCTAGGGCTTTTGTGTGCTGGGAGTTTTTTGATTATTGCTTCAGTTTAATCAGCTTTTATCAGTCTGCTCAGAATGTGCTTCTTCATTCAGTTTTAGGAGGCTATATTTTTCTAGAAATTTGTCCAATTCATCTAGGTTTTCAAATTTCTTAGCATGTAGTTGTTTACAGTAATTTCTTGCAATCCTTTGTATTTCTGTGGGATCAGTTGTAATTGCTCCTCTTTCATTTCTGATATTTTTTATTTTGGTCCTCTCTTTTTTTTTCTTGATGAGTCTTCTTAAACACTTGTTGATTTTGTTTATCTTTTCAGAGAACTAGCTCCTGGATTTATTGATCCTTTGAATTATTCTTTTAGTCTCTATGTTGTCTAATTCTGCTCCGCTGTTGGTTATTTTCTTTCTTCTACTTGCTCTTGGCTTTGTTTGTTTTTGTTTTTCCCATTCTTGTAGATGCAGGGTTAGGTTGTTTACTTGAAATGTTCCTATCTTTTATAGGCAGGCCTGTGTTGCTACGAACTTCCTTCTCAGGACTGCCTTTGCTGTGTCCCATAAGTTTTGTGCTGTTGTGAGTTCATTTTCATTTGTTTCCAGAGAGTTTTGATTTCATCCTTGATCTCATTCTTAACCCATTCATTGTTTAATAGCATGCTATGCAGTCTCTATGAATTTGAATTTTTTAGTTTTTTCCTGAGGGTAGTTTCTAGTTTGCATCCCTTGTGGTTAGAGGAAATGTTTGATATGATTTTGGTTTTCTTGAATTTGTGGAGCCTTGTTTTGTGCCCTATCCTGTGGTCTATCTTTACAAATGTTCCATGTGCATTTGAAAAGAATGTATATTTTGCTTCTTAGGGGTGAAAGTTCTATATATATCAGTGTAGTCCATTTGATCTAGGGTATTGTTCAATGCCACAATATCTTTGTTCATATTCTTTTTGGATGCTCTATCCATTTTCATCAGTGGGTTGTTAAAATCCCCTAGTATAAGTGTATTGCTGTCTATGTCTTCCTTGAAATTCTCCAAGGTTTTTTTAATGTATTGGGTACTCTTATGTTGGGTGCATATATGTTTATAATGTTCATGTCTTCTTGATGGATTCTGCCCTTGAGTATTATGAAGTGTCCTTCTGTGTCTCTTTTTATGGCCTTTGTTTTGAAGTCTGTTTTGTCTGACATAAGTGGTGCTTCCCCAGCTTTATTTTGCTGTCCTTTTGCTTGGAATATATTTTTCCAATCCTTCACTTTCAGTCTGTGTAGGTCTTTTGTTCTGAGGTGGGTCTCTTGTAGGCAGCACATGTGCAGGTCATGTTTTTTTATCTATTCAGCTACTCTATGTCTTTTGATTGGATCATTTAAGCCATTACATGTAAGGTAATTATTGATAGGCACATTGCCATTTTACTTTCTTTATACCTGTGTTCCCCTCTCTTGTGCTTGTGTACTTTTTTTCTTCCTTTTCTTAAAGCAGTTCCTTTAGCATATTTTGCAGTGCTTTTTTGATGGAGGTGTATTCTTTGAGCCTTCTTTTGTCTGGGAAACTCTTTATTTCTCCTTCCATTTTAATTGAGAGGCTTGCTGTGTAAAGTAGTCTTGGTTGCAGGCCTTTGCTTTTCATTACTGGTAATATTTTTTGCCATTCCCTTCTGGCTTGTAGTGTTTCCATTGAGAAGTCAGCTGCTAGCCTTTTCGGGGCTCCCTTGTATGTTACTTCCTATTTCTCCTTTGCTGCCTTTAAGAGTCTCTGTTTCTCTTGGAATTTTGTCACTTCAATTATGATGTGTCTTGGAGTGGGCCTCTTTGGTTTCCTCTTGAATAGAACCCTCTGTGCTTCCTGGATTTGTGTGACTTTCTTTCATCAAATAGGAAGTTTTCCATCATTACTTTTTCAAAGAGGTTTCCTACCCCTTGCTCTTTTTCTTCTTTTTCTGGTATCCCTTTTATACAGATGGTATTATGTTTCATGTTGACCTGCTGTTCTCTTAACACATCTTCTTTATTTCCATATTTGTCATGTGAACTTCCATGGTAGGAGACCTGTAAGATTCAATAGTGCAGTCTCCTTGATCTTCTGAACTTGATTCTCTTTTGATGTCCTTTTTGCCATTTATGTTGGCTCTCTAGATGAAAGAAAATATTGCTTATCATAGAGTAGACCACAGTGGATTTTGTCTGGTTAGCTTCTAATACAGGGATGTCAAACTCATTTTCACCAGTGGCCACATCAGCATCATGGTTGCCTTCAATGGTCTGAATGTAATTTTAGGGCTGTGTAAATTAACTACTCCTTAACAGTTAAGTGAAATCTTGGTGGTGCTGTTGGGTAGAAACAAGGTGCTGGGCGAGATAAATTAAGGTAGAGGGCTGGATTTGGCCTGCGGGCCTTGTGTTTTCCACCTGTGCTCTAGTATTTACCACTGTTTTATCTTTCTGGATCCAACTTTGGTGATGTCAGTTGTTGACCCCATGTCACCTTAAGCAGCCTTCTCTGAGACTACTAGGGATCTACTCTCTGTGTCTGTCTCCTTAGTTGTTAACCTAGTTACTCTGCACTCAGCAGTGAGTCTTAAGCCCCATAGGATTGGGCAAAATTCCTCCTGGGGTTTGGGCTATTATTTCCCCTCAAGTTGCTGCTTCTCCAAGGGGAGTGGTCTGCCTTAGCAGGATGGCTGTTGCTGTAGGGGTGATGACTCAGCATCAGGATCTTGGCGGTGGCTTTCTCAGTTCTCTCTCCAAAGCCTCCATCCCCAGTCTCTTCTCAAGGGCCTCTAGTCCACTTTGCCCCATCTTTGCCCGGGACCTACTATCTGTGGCTATCTCCTTCAGTTGTTAATCTAGTCACTCTGCACTTAGCAGTTGGGCCAAGCACCATCAACCCAGGGCAGAGTCTCCTGTGGGCACGGCTGTTTTTTCCCCTTAGGCCGCTGCTGCTTGAAGGGGTGTGGTCTGCCTGAGCATGATGACTGCTGCCAAATGGGGGATCAGTACTGGAATCCTGATGGCTACTCTCTCAACTTTCTCCCCAAAGCTTTCATTCCCAGTCTCTCCTCAGGTGTCTCTAGCCTACTCTACTCCCACCTTTGCTGGAGCCCTGGGTAAGTGGCTACAAATGAAAATTTGTGCGTTGGCCCCTTAAATGGCTCTTTGCATCTCCACACATCTGTCTATGGCGGAGAGCAACCCTGCTGATTTTCACCGGGGTTGTTATTTGTATACTTTTTCAGGCTCTGGTGCTCTAGGCTGGGGATCCCAGCTTAGGGTTTAGACCCCATTCTTTTCAGGGGGATCTAACCTGCTGCTTATTTATTCCTCTGGTACACTGTCTGTGGGTGCCCAGCCAGCTCTCCCGAGTCTCCACTGCACTCCTTAACCAGACAGATTGTGCTGAAGCTGATTCTTCTCTCGGTCCAAGATCATAAGACTTCTCTCTCACTTCGTTCAGTTGTTTGTTCTGGGTGATTTGTCCACAATTTCATTGTAATTCCATATTGGTCCTAGGAGTAGGTTAGTGTGACTTCCAGACACTCCTCCACCATCTTTCCTGTCTCCCACAGCAAACAGTTTGTCCCACCTTGTCTTGAATGCTGTTGTGCAGGTGTGGGGGAGCTTTGCCTGCAGCTCCCCCTTACGCCATGGATGAGAATAAGTCTACTAAGACATGATCTGCTTGGGGAGGAAAGGTGACTGAACTCTCAAAGGAGAAGGGCCAGGAACCTTTTCCTCAATGGGTTTTTATTGGGTTCAGTTTGCACAGAAATACAGGTAAAGCTCATCAATCATTGTCAGGCAGTGAAGATCAAACAATAGATAATATACCAAGAACTATGAGGCTTATTCTGGGTCAGAGTCAGTTAGCTAAAGAGCTGTAAAACTTTGGGAAACAAATGCATTTCATGCTTTGACACTTATCATTTAAATTGAGGATTTTCTTAGCAAAGCAGGTTTCACAGGATTTTATGCATTCTTTCTTAGGCCTGACAGCCCCAGGGAACCGCCTGTTCCTGCCCAGGGCTGCATGGCCCTCCTGCATTGTTTCAGGGTCAAGTCAGGCAGGGGAAGTAAGGCAGCCAAGAGATTAGGAGACTTCTTGCAAGCAGAGTGGAGACTCAGGCTATGTCAAAGCTGAGGGGTGAGGGTCCATTATCCCCTTTTTCTATAGCCCCCTAAGTTCTTCCCTGAGGGCCCCTTCATCTCTGTGCCTGTCTTAGGTAATCCCTCCCTTGAGGAATCTTACCCAGCATTAGCTAACCAGTCATCCGCCCGGGCCAAGCAGGGTGAAGTAAAAGGGGGCAGAGGTGGCACCCTTGCCAGGGAGATAAGCTTTGTCTCCTTAGTGGCTTATGGTCCTCAGGTCTCTCACTCAGCCTTAGCCATGAGGGGGTTACAGCTTCTGAAACCAGGCAGGGAGGTTCCCAACATACATGTGTTGGTTAACAAAGCAGTAGTAAGAAATGAGCACACCTATGGCAGCAAAAAGCACTGGAGAAATCAGTAATCTCAACTACCACTGAACAAAGATTAATAAAGGTGAAGACTGATTGTAGATATTATAAGTTATGTCAAAGGGAATATGAGATGACTAAAAGAGGGGAAATATTATTTAGTGGCAAGAAGGAGGAGAATTGATAAGAGTTGGGATAGAACCAAGGAAAAAAAGGGAGAGAACAAAATTTAAAATGTAAGTAATACATGAAAGGGCAATGGGACAGTGGGGTAAGAAAAGGGAAGAGTATGATATGAGGTTTGAAGTAAAATTGAAAAGGTACTGGACCAGTGAGAGCAAAATTGCAGAAAAACCACAGCAAGGTCAATAGCAATGAGAGCTGAATGAGGTGTAATAAAGGTGGAACAGGTAAGAATACTGCAGAAAAGCAAAAAGTTATATGAGATATCTATAGCAAAGGGAAATTATTTTGAGAAGATGGAGGAAGCAAACTAATAATATTAAGTGGTAAAGCCCAGGTTGAGAGAGTAGGAAAGAAAGAGAGAGAGAAGACAATGAAATAAAATTCTTCACTCAACTGATCAGGAGTTGGGGAAGGCGAAATGGAGTAAGAGAGCAGGGGAGTCCCTGTGGGATATATAGTACAAAGAAAGAGTTCCAGCCAAGATGGAGGAGTAGGTAGAAACCCTTTAAGTCCTCACACAATCAAATGGAGAATAACAACCAATCTAAAATCAACAACCAGAAGTGCCAGAAAATCAGACGCACGGAGCTCTGACAACTACAGAATTAAATAAACAGTCAACCAGAACAGCCAGACCAGTAAGAACGTGCAGAGAAGTGGCGCACTGTGCAGGCAGGGATGGCTGAATGGGAAACTGAGACTCAGAGCTTGCTGTGGACTACAGCAGTTACCACGGTGGGAGAAACTCCCAGTCTCACACGAGAGTTCGTTGAAAAATGGGCTAGAGATGAGCAGGGGAGCTGCATTTTTCCCGCTCTGGCCCCTTCCCCACAAGCAGCTCTGCAGTGAAGCAAGGAGGGTTGCCCTGCCTGGGTGAATACCTAAGGCCCTGCCCCCTTACAACTTAACAGGTGTGCGGAAAAAAAGACATATGGCCCAAATTAAATAACAAACCAAAGCTTCAGAAAGAGAGCTAAGCGAGGAGGAGACAGCCAACTTATATGATGGAGAATTGAAAGCCCTGGTAATCAAAATGCTCACAGAACTGATTGAGCTTGGTCACAAAATGAAAGAGCAAATGAAAGATACCTAAAGTGAAATAAAGCAAAATATTCAGGAAACCAGGACTCAAACCAACAAATTGGAACAAAAGGAAGAAACAAACATCTGACCGGAACAGAATGAAGAAACAAGAATTCAAAAAAATAAAGAGAGGCTGAGGAATCTCTCGGAAAACCTGAAACATTCCAATATCTGAATTATAGGGATGCCAGAAGGAGAAGAACAACAGCAAGAAATTGAAAATTTATTTGAACAAATAATGAAGGAAAACTTCCCCAATCTCATGAAGGAAATAGACTTTCAGGAAGTCCAGGAAGCCCAGAGAGTCCCAAAGAAGTTGAACACAAAGAGGAACACACCAAGGCACATAATCATTAAGTCACCCAAGATTAAAGATAAAGAAAGACTCTTAAAAGCAGCAAGAGGAAAGGAGACAGTTACCTACAAAGGAGTTCCCATTAGACTATCAGCTGATTTCTCAAAAGAAACCTTACAAGCAAAAAGGAGCTGGAAAGAAGTATTTGAAGCCATGAAAGGCAAGGACCTACATCCAAGATTACTCTATCTGGCAAAGCTTTTCATTTAGAATAGAAGGGCAGATAAAGTGCTTCCCAAGTAAGGTCAAATTAAAGGAGTTCATCATCCCCAAGCCATTATTATATGAAATGTTAAAGGGACTTATCTCAGAAAAGGAAGATAAAAAAATATGAACAGTAAAATGACAGCAAACTCACAACTATCAACAAGTGAACCTAAAAGAAAAGACAAACAATGGAAACAAAAACTAAGCAAACATCTAGAACAGTAACAGAATCACAGAAATTTACATCACATGGAGTGTTTTCAGTGGGGAGGGGGAGGGGAAGAATAGGGAGGAAAGGTACAGGGAAGAAGAAGCATAATTGGTAGGCACAACATAGATGGGGAGAGATCAAAAATGGTATAGGAAACAGACAACTCAAAGAACTTATATGTACAACCCATGGACATGAGCTACAGGGACGGGTGGGGGGACAGCATGCTGGAGGGCTGCTGGGTGCAGGGTGGAGGGGGCATAACGGAGGAGAAATTGGGAAAACCATAGTAGCATAATTAATAAAATATACTTAAAAATTAAAAAAGCTTCTTAAAAATATCTTAAAGATAATGATTTCTCTTGGGTGATCTCTTCTAGACAAAAATAGAATTGTAAAATAGGGGGAAATGTGTATTCTGTATTATCCAAAGTAAAACTGGTCATCCTTGAAAAAAAAATAAAGTACAAAGAAGTTGTGAAGAAATAGGAGTTCCTTTTGAGAAGTACAGCAATAATCATGTTATGTCACCAAACTAGCCAGTATTTATAAAAGATGGACAATAAATAAGACTCTTATAAGTGTAGAAAAAGAATGTGAGCTGACTTAAGAAAGAAGAGTACCTATGCAAGGTTAGATGGAGGAGAATTAGTGAGAGTAAGTGATAGGAACATGACCTAGTGTGAGAGAAAATAAAGTTTACAACAACAGTAATAAAACTGAGGAAAGTGGTGAAATGGTTTAAGACCAGGGAATAGTGATGTGTGGGATTTGGAATAACAATAATATGATAAGAAATATAAAATCTGAATGAAAAGGAACAAAAATTTAAAGACCAAGAATAGTTAGTTATTTGGAATATGAGTGAAGTGAAAGAAGAAAAATTAAAATGCAATATGAAAGGGAGAATAAAAAATAAAACAAACAATAAAAGCCAATAAATAACCAGAAAAAGTTAATAAACAAAAAGAAGAAAAAAAGAGGAATAAAATAACATGGAAGTTCTGATGAAGAGCAAAGTGAAATTTGTCTCAGCTCTTAGTGTTTGCCTTCTGACTTCTTTCTGGAACTGTCTCTGGTTTTCTCTTAGCTCCAGGTCTTACTGTATTACACTTAAAAAAAAAAAAAAAAGCTTCCTGCTAATTGTTTAGTCTGCCTAGCCAGTTTTGCCGATCTTCCTGGTTCTTGCAGGCAGTGGGTGGCTGGGCTCTGTTTTTCCTTTCATGTGGTTCCATAAGGATGGGGGGACAGTCTGGGCTACAATAATCACAGGTGCCCAGTTTTCGGCCCATGCCCTCAGAACACTGGCAGTCCACCTTCTCCATTCTGCACAGTTGTGACAGTCTCGCACCGATAAACCCCCTCGCTGTGCACCCCTTTGATCAATCTGTGAGGGGCACCAAATAGGAGTAAATCGCACCGACACTCCTACTCTTTTGGCCTTGCTGCTGTGCATGTGAGGTCCCTTCACCTTGTGCCTCAGGTCCCCATTTGAAAAAATCTCTTTGGGCATAACTGGTGTTCTGAGCCACTGCCTGGCTTTCTATGCATTCTACCTCTTTGAAAAGTCTAGAGTCTATCTGTGTCATGGCCAGTTGCAGCCCATCTCCTCTCCCAGCCTCAGGTGCCACCAGGATCCCTTAAATTCTCTGGCACTGTCCCAGCTGGTGACTGCTGCCACAGCCTGGGTACGTTGCTGGCTGTGTGTGCCTTATTGCCTTCTCCCCCTCCCCACGACTTTAGGCATCCATGTCTTCCCTGGTGTGGGTCTGGGATTCCCCTTCCTGGGAGGGGAGAGAGCCCCTAAGCAGCCATTACTGACTTGGCTTTCCTCCAGTGTCCCTGCAGCAGTCCTGGTCTCTGGCGCCAAGCCCAGTGACTTTTCCCTTAGGCCAATAAAACCTCCTTACCACGCATTTTGAAGTGTCCTTTGCACAATTTGGTTTCCCAACTTCATATCAGGTAAGATTATGTTTGCTGTTCACTGTGTTTTTTTTTGAAGATTGGCTAAGTGTCCCAGTTGGGTACATGAGCAAGTGGGCTCAGCTGTCACCGGCATTGCCATCATCATCTCTCTCTCTCTTGCTGCTTTGAAGGTTCTTTCTTAGACTTTAACTTTTGAAAATTTAATTATAAATCTTGTGTGTGAATCTTTTTAGATTCATCATCTGTGGTACTCTTCAGGTTGCCTAGATCTGGATGTCTGTCCCTTGATACCCTTGCCCCATCTCAGGTGAGGGAAATTTTCAGCCAGTATTTCTTAGTAAAAGCTTTTACCCCTTTGTCACTCTTCTTCTTCTGGTACCCCTATAGGGGATATATTGTTTCATTTGGTGTCCTGTAAGTGCCATATGCTATCTCCACTATTTTTCAGGGTTGTTTTTTTTTTCTTTCCATTTTTCCTCTCTGGTTGGATTCCACTGCCCTATCTTCTAATTTGCTGATTTTTTTGTTGCCCTTGATCTAGGATGCTCTTGACCTCCTGTTTTAAACTTTTCAGTACAGTTATTTATTTTTTACCTCTGTGCTTTTTCTTTGGTACTTTTTAGTATTTTCTGTATGTTGAAATTCTCACTTTGTTCAAGCATTGCTTTCCTGACATTGGTGATGCTTTTATGAACATTATTTTTAACTATCATATAAATCATTTATTTCCATTTCATTATCAGTTTCTGGAGATTTGTCTTTTTTTTTTTAATTTAATTTAATTTTTTAATTTTTTATTTAGAGCATATTGTCTTGTTTCGTCATTTTCCTTGACTTCCTGTGTTAATTTTTCTTGCACATTAACTAACAGAGCTATTCAGTCTTTACTGACTAGTCTTGTGTAGGAGAGGAATCTTGTCAATCAGCCCAGCCTGAGCTCTTGATTGCCTCTGAAACCTGTCTTCCAATTCCTGCCTCTCAGTAGTTGAGGGCCTGAAAAGACCCATCAGTGTCCTCAGGGGAATGATTGCTGTCAGCACCTAGATGCAGGCTGATTAGAAGCTGGTCAACAACTCAGGCAACAGCTGGGAAAGCTTGCAACTGCCTGCTCCCTCTGCACTGAACATGGGTATATAGCTGTGGATGGGGGCTCCTTAGCCTGTTTAAAAAAACTGCTTGTGTGTTTTCTTTAGTCTTGTGGGATTCATGAAATCCTGGTTGAAATTCACAGCCACGTGATCTAGGGGGCCATCCCTCAGGCAGTAGCTATAAAAGTTAGAGCTTTAGGCATGTGAAGAAAGTTCTTGGAGATAGATGCTGGTGACCTGTTATTGTATGTTAGTTGGAGGGAGAAGGTTGGTGATGTGCCTACTGGTTGTTTTGGGTTCCAGGTAGGATCACAGTCAGCACCTAGAAGTGTGATCATTAGTGTCTGGACCCTCAGGTAGTGTCTTGTAAAGTATGCAGTTAAGTCCTTTCCAGGGAAAGACTGTGTGATGGATGGTTTTTGCTTACTCCTTATGCTGTGGTTAGTACTCAGTACCAACAACTTCTTTGTTTGCTATAGTTCTGTGGGATGTAATATTACTTGCCTTCAGAAATACTTGTTTTTGGGTCCCATCCCTGAAGTGGGAACTTTAAAAAGCCGGGCACTGATTGTGCTGTTGAAACCCTTCAGTTTTCAGGGAGAAGTTGGGAGTTTGGGATTCGCACCTAATTGAATGGCACTGTGCCTGCAGTGAGATTTATGACAAGAGTTTGTCTCTTTTTTTCTACCAGTTTTGATGTGGGTATTTTTTCATTCTTAATATGCAGAAATTATTCAACTGATTTATGGATTTTTCTCAGACAAAAGTTCCATGCATAGCTCTACATTCAGTGTGTCCATGGGAGGAGTAAAATGGTCTTCTGTGTTGCCATTTTGGTCAATAACAAAACAAAATAGAAAAAACCTTCCTTGGTTTCTTTATTAATTTACTTTTTATGAATTATTTTTTAATAATTATTTTTATATAATGATTACATTCATGTAATAAATGTTATTGGATTCTATTCTAGATGCTAGGGATACAATAGTGAACTGAATAGAAAAGAAATCCTGGGAATATACATTTTAGTAGGGAGTGACAAAATAAATCAATAAAAACTGTATTATATATCTTACAGTGATTAGGGCTATGAAGACGCTATAAGGTGAAGGTGATTAAGAGTGATGAGTGAGAGTGCTCTTTTATAAAAGTTCTTTAGGGAAGGTCCTTGTGGTAAGAAATCATTTGAGTGCTGACTTGGAGGATGCAAGGGAGTCAATTATGTGCATATATGAAATAAAATAGGGGGAGAGTATTCCAGGTGGCTAGAGAAGCAAGGAAAGATGTTGAGACACTTCTTTTTTGATCTTTATAAATCTTAGTATGTGGGAATTTCACCCAATAGTTAATGGGTATGGAAGACTTTTTCATCTGACTACTCTCTGATTGACACATGGGGCTTGGAAACAGATTCACGTAGCTCCTAATATAACCTTTGTTATTCAGCAGGTCAGCACAGGGCCTGAGAGACCAGGAGAAAATATTTGTGTTTTTGATTTTTGCTAATGGCAAAAAAAGTGATACCTTTAGTGTGTCTTTGTAATCTATAAAGCACTGTTAAAGGATATAATCATTTTATTCATGCTCAAATTTTTAATCATTGTTTATATATTTTTTGTATAGTTGAGATAATATGCAAACAGAACCTAGGGAGACACTGTTTCATTTTTCTTTGTACATTGTTTTGTATAGAAAAGGAAGAGCAAATACGTATTGGAGAATGAAAGTTAAGTGAGTGAAATAGGCTGAGGCATAAAGGAGTGAATGGTGAAGACTGTGGCAAATTGGAGAATTTATGCCTTGTGTAAAGGGAAGAGCTGTTTGTTAACTCTAATTGTTGCCATGTGAGAATGTGGGCCTAACTTTTAACTTATTTTCTGATTTTTTCAAGAAAAGTAAGAAATTTGCATTTCTATGCTCTCTTCAGATTTTTAAATGTTATAAACTAAATAAAAACATTTCAAAAACACTCTTCAGTTCAGATAAAACATTCCATGCAGGTATCTGTCCCATAATTTACCAGTTAGCAACATTCTGGGGTATAAGACCATTATTGTAAAAGTAACAATATGCTGCAAGATTTCTGAATATAAATGGTTTTAAACACACTGTTGTACTACTACTCTCCTTTCAGGGTGCTGAATGTATCTCTTCTCATTGTTTTAGGGTATGGTCAGACAGGTCCACTGTCTCAGAGAGCTGGTTATGATGCTGTGGCCTCCGCTGTTTCTGGTATGATGCACATCACAGGGCCTGAGGTAGGCATCCTTCTTCAGACTTCTTACAATTTTTTTCCACCAGGTATTCCAAAGGGATTTTCATCTTTATTAACTAGACTTAAGGTTGAGTCATTAACTAGACTTAAGGTTGAGTTCTTTCTTTTAGAAAGAATCCAGGGAAAGTGAATGACATATTAAAAATGTCAGTGTGGCCTAATTGTCAGTATGGCCTCATAGAAAATAACACTCTTTTTAACAAGAAGCAATAAAGTGGTAAACACATTTTCTGTATGTCTTATGTTATTCAAGCTTAACATAAGCACTGTCACATGATTTAGGAATTTTGCTTCTGTAGAGTAGAATGGCTGACTAGACTATTCCACAGGCGTCCATTTCTACCAGAGTGCCTTCATTTGGCATGTGTACATACTGGAGAGTTTCTTTTTCTCTCTGGAATAATATAGGTGATTATGTATTTTAAAATTTATTACTAATGTGTCATGTATAGCTGTGTCTGATTGTTATATGCATTAGATTCTGACAGTGAAAGAATTATTTGATTTTATAATAATCCCTCTCCATTGATGAAAGATTGGGAAGTTCCTGAAAAGTATATGGGTGGCCAGAATGTATTGGGTTAGACTAGACTTAGAAAATGCACACTTGGGGAAAACAATAAGAAAGTAATTACATAAAGTAAAAAAATAATGTGTGTGAAGGTGTAGTAAATAAAAACACTAAAAGATATCCATTTCTAAAACAAATGTGATTGGTTGTTTTAAAAAATTCTTTGCAGTAGGTGTTTCTTCCCTCAATCACTTTCTTCAGTTAATTCTTCAGGAAATATTGCTGCAGTGTTAGGATAAATAGGCAGATTGACTTCAAGTTTTCTATCAGTTTTTATTTCCTTCTGTTAATTTTAAAGTAGGCATGGTGATTTTAGTGACTTGAAATATAAGTTCTTTTGTTCTCTCTTTCTTGTTTATTTTCACAAGTCTTAGAAAAAAATGTGTGTCGCCTTTCCTGAAAATATTCACTGGTACTGTTTTTCTTTCTGTCCATTGAGAGAATGGAGTATGGATATATTTTTCCCACTTTTTAATTCATTGACTGAATGAATGGTTATTGCACATATTCTTTCTGTGTGCTGGGAAATGTGACAGGGATTGGGGATTAAGCAGACAATGGAGCAGGCATGGTTCGTAAGTGGGGAAAACAAGCATTAATAGGAAATAAACATTAAATTCAAATAAAAAGAGCTTTGAGAAAGAGTGCAGGGTACTATAATATATACATATAACTGTGTTTACTGGCTACCTCAAATAGCCTCTCATCTTTTAAAAAACACAGTTGGTAGTATACTTTCTCAATTTTTTAAATCCCATAAAAGTAAAGTATAATTTACATGCAGTAAAGTGAAAAATGTTACAAGTATGCTTCAATGATGTTTTACAAATCTGTACACCTGGTTAAACATCACTAGTTGAAGACATAACATATTTCTGTCACCCCCAGAAGTTCCTTTTACCACTTCCCCAGCAATACTGTCTCCTGTTAGAGAGAACTACTGCTTTGTAGTGTTTTGACTTCTACTACTATAGACTAGTTTTTCCTATTGTCGAACTTCTATAAATAGGATTTTATAATATGTACTTTTTAAAAAAAGGTTTTATTTACTTTTAGAGATGAGAAGGAAGGGAGAGAGAGAGGGAAAGAGACATTGATGTGAGAGAGAAACATCGATTGGCTGCCTCTCGTATGCTTCTTAACTGGGGACTGAACCCACAACCTAGGCATGTGCCTTGACCAGGAATAGAATGGCGACCCTTTACTTTTCAAAATGGCATCCAACCAACTGAGCCACACCAGTTGGGGCTATAGTATATACATGTTTATGTGTGACTTCTTTTACTCAACACAATGTTTTTGAGATTCATTCAATTATTGTGCATGTCAGTGGTATGTTTAATTGCTCTATGTTGTTCCATTGTATGAATATATCATAATTTATTTATTATTCTGTTATCCAACATTTGAGCTATTTCTAGTTTTTGTCTTTATGAACAAAATGCCTATGAACATTTTTTTGAGTGGCTTTTGTTGGACATGGACATCCATTTCTCTTGAGTGGAGCAGACGAGTCACAGGTTAGATGCCTATTTAGCTTTAGTGCATCCAGTTTCCCAAAAGAGTACCAGTTCACACTCTACCAGCAACGTGTGGGTGTTTTAATCATCCTCACCGACTCTTGACAGTGCTAGTCTTTTTAATTTTAGTCATTTTTGTTTGTTTGTAGTGGTTCATTGTGATTTGAACTTGCATTACCTTGGTGAGTAATAATGTGCATGTTTTCACTTGCTGAGTGGCCATTGTGAATATCTTTTGGAATTATATGTTTGACTCTTTTTAATTTTTTAAATATAATTGGAATGTTAGTCTTTTTCTCATTGATTTCTTTCTGTCAGACATATGCAATGCTAATATTTTCTCCCAATCTATGGCTTGCATTTTTACTATGAATGCTGTTTTCTGTTTATTTTTCTAAAATTTTTTTCAATTCAGTTGACATTCATTATTATTTCATATTGGTTTCAAGTGTACGGAATAGTGGTTAGACATTCATATATGTGTAATTTATGAAGTGATCCCCCAATAGGTTCAGTACCCACCTGGCATCATACCTAGTTATTACAACATTATTGACTATATTCCCTATGCTATACTTTACACCCTTGTCACTATTTTGGAACTACCAATTCTACTTCTTAATACTGTCAACTTTTTTACCCAGTCCCCCAACTTCCTCCCATCTGTCAACCATCAATTTTGTTCTTTGTATTTATGAATCTGTTTCTTTTTTGTTTGTTCATTTATTTTGTTTTTTCTTTAGAGTTCACATATAAGTGAAATAATATGGTATTTGTCTTTCTCTGACTGGCTTATTTCACTTAGCATAATACCCTCTAAGTGCACCCATGCTATCACAAATGGTAAAATTTCATTCTTTTTAATAGCCAAGTAATATTGCACTGAATATATGTACCACAATTTTTTTATTCAGTCATGATGGGCACTTGGATTGCTTTCATATCTTGGCTTTTGTAAATAATGTTGCAGTGGTGCGTAACATAGTGGTGCATATGTTCTTTCAAATTTCTGTTCTGGTTTCTTCAGATATATAACCAGAAATGAATCATTGTTTCATTAGGCAGTTCCATTTTTAATTTTTTGAGAACCCTTCATACTGTTTTTCATAGTGGATTCACCAATCTGATTTTCCACCTACAGTGCACAAGGGTTCTCTTCTCTCCACATCTGCACTAACACTTGCTATTTGTGGATTTATTGATGATAGCCATTCTGACAGGTGTAAGGTGATATCTCATATTGGTTTTAATTTGCATTTCTCTGATGACTAGTGACATTGAGCATCTTTTCATATGTCTATTGACCATCTGTATGTTCTCTTTTAAGAAGTGTCTATTCAGGTCCTCTGCTCATTTTTTAAATTTTTTTTTGTTTTGTTTTGATGTTGAGTTGTCTGAATTCTTTATAAATTTTTTGGTAGGAATCTCTTACCAAATGTATCATGGACAAATATGTTCTTCTAAAGAATGAGGATTCTTAATGATCAGTAGTCCTTGCTATAGAGGCTATTATTGTTATAATTTTTCTAAACTGTCCAGTTAATACCATCAGAATTGAAAGAAATTATTTTTATTTAGCATTTTACTTAACCAAGTTATTTTTTATATTGATTCTTTTGATATTGTCAATATCATTTTGAGCTGAGTTCACTTTTGTTCCACATTAGTGAGCAAAAATATTATTATGGTTCATATATAGCTCACTGGTGTGCTGGAACTGTATATTGAGATGGTTTATAAATACCAGAAATGCCAGAGAAATGTCAACAAATTGGAAACAACCCAAAGAAGTGTTTTGAAAAATTCTTTTTTTTAACTGAAGCCAGGAAGAAAGACTGGAGTAAGTATGATTTACTGAAATGTTGTAGTACAAAAAAGGGACATGTAAATATACATCAATACAAATATAGAAATGGAGTATAGCTTGGGATCATTGTTTTGAAATATCCAGATTATGCATGGACAATATTTACTTTCTTCGAATTCCTCTCAGTTGGAGAATGCTTATTGGTTATTATACCTTCTGCAAACTCTAGGGCAGGGACAGTATCACAGGCTTATTGCTCTCCATTCCCACATCTAACCTACGGTTTTACAATCTTATGCCAACTCTTAGTCCACTTCTGAAATCTGCACATAAACACCCTGTTTCTCACTCATAGCTTCAATTAACCCCGGGCTTGTTTCTCCTCTGCTGTATTATCTGGGAAGTTTAACTCTCAGTGTTTTCTTAAGTCCAGTTCCTGTCATTATCTTAAGCAGTTTAGCATCTTCATTGATGACTTATTTAATCCCTTCATTGAATGGTCTTGGGATCACAAAACCAGAGTTTGAGCTTCATTTTGTCATTCAGTGTAACATTAGATAATTTGTCTGCCTTCAATGTACCCCTTTGTAAAATAGGAAAAATTATTTTTTAAAAGGTAGTTGTAAAGTTGTAAACTGATGGTAAAAGCATAACCTGAATTATATGAAAAACTGTGCCATGGTCATTTTTAAAAATTTATTTATTGATTTATTTATTGATTCATTGATTTGGGAGGGAGGGAGGAAGGGAGGTAGAGAGGGGGAGAGAGAGAGACATTGATTTGTTGTTCTGCTTATTCTTGTATTTATTGGTTGCTTCTAGTATGTGCCAAAGGCACATACAAGATCAAATGGGCAACCTTGGTGCGTCTGGGTGATGCTCCAACAGACTGAGCTACCTGGCTAGGGCTCCATGCTGTAGTCTTATTTAAATGCCTGTTTATAGGTGATAAAGTGAATATACTTAGGAGTACAGCCTACAGCTCTGAGTTCAATGTTTTGGCCATTAAAGTGGAATTTCCTTCTTATAAGGGAAATACTACTCAGTGAAAATTAATTATGTGAATATTTTTAGAAACATAATTTTAGCTTTAGTTAATAATTTGAGTACAGTGTGTTTAGAATAGAAGGTTCATATGCTGTATAATTTAAGAGTCTGTGCCTATGAAATGTGAAGGCAGTGACTCTGGTGACTGTGTTCTTGTGCACGAATATCCTCGTTTGATCTGAATATACCACTTTTTTGTTCTCCATTGTGTCTTTTGTACTTTTGAAGATATTTTTCCTCCTAATTAGATCTGTAAGTCATGCTTACTGTGGTTCATCTATTCAAAATATTACCTTGTTATGTTCATTGTTTTCCCAAATTAACCTCATTTTTAATCCCTATTCTACCCAATCAGTAATCAAGGTCTAAGAATTCAGATTTCTAAGTTATCTCTTGAATGCATATATCCCCTCTTCTCTGTTCTAGATTGAGGTTATCATCTTGTTTCTTTAACCTGAACTATTGCCAAATCATTTTATGGGTCTCCCAGCACTGCACCAAGAATCTTATAAAAAGTCACACTTTTGCAGCTTTATGTGTTTATAAAGTGCTTTGATATACCTTTTCTACCTTTTGTTATTTAATTCTCATACCTACTAGTGAGACAGATTTTACCTTCACCCACATATGAGAATTGAGAAAAAAACTATGAAAGGCCAAGACCTTTCCAAAAGCAATGCACTTGGCAAATTTTGGAAGAATTCATACTTCAGAAAATACATCATTAAAGACATTTATGTGCCGGTGGATAAAAATAAATTTTTCTGTAGATTACACTGATATAATGAATGACTCAGTATGAAATAAATGTATGACTTATAGATACAGATACATTTAAGGATAAATTTTTATTTTGGAAATGAAGCCAACTACTTAAGAAGAAAGTTTTAATATTTTTGCATTTTATAAGTACGTAGGTTGAGTACCACAACTAAAGAGAAAAACACTTGGTGACTTTTCAAATTTATGCTTCTTAATTGAATTATCTGCCAGAATTTGTCAGTTTATTACATACCTTTTTGAACCAAAACAAAGTTTTAAGTAATAACTTAGAAAAACAGATATTTCCTTCTTTTTATCTTCCTTTCTCCCTTTTTTACTATCTGTTCATTGGGCAGACTCTCAAAGTAGTGGGAACAGACATGGACAAATAAAGGAAAATGTTAAATAATCTTAAATTGTCTAAGTAATAATCTTTTAAGATTCTTAATTTTATAACTTAGGCTATTGTGAAGTAAAGGAAACACCTTTGCAATTTTTTTCCTGTTTATGCTCTTATATTATCTAGCTTGCAATATTTTTATTTTGTTTTTTGTCTTCACTCTAGGATATGCTCATTGATTTTAGAGAAGGGGGAAGGGAGGGGAAGAGATAACATTGATGTGTTGCTTCTTGTATGTGGTCCAACCAGGGATCCAACCTGCAACCTAGGTATGTGCCCTGACGGAGGATAAAACCTGTGACCTTTCGGTGTTCAGGACGATACTCCAACCAACTGAGCCACACTGGCCAGAGCATCTAGCTTGCATTATTTTTATAAATAAAAATCACTACAATGTTTCTGTCATTTCAAAATTGGCATATTTTATTTTTAAAATAAATAATTCAGGTTTCACTTTTCAACATTTTTATTTTTAAAATCGTTTCATACTTACAGAAAAGTTGTTAAAATAGTACAGAAGGTTCCAATACTCTTAATTCATACCCTTCATCATTACCATATACTCTATACCCTTCACCATTTTGTAATGTTAACACTGTAAAACCATAGTACAGTTAGTAGTCAAAACTAAGATATTAACATTGGTTTGTAAAATACTATTAACTAAACTCCACATTTTATTCAGATTTTAGTAATATTCCAAGTAATGTTCAGGTGTTAATTTTATTTAAAGATTTTGTTTATTTTTGGTTTTGTGTGTGTGTGCTGTCGCTTGTCAACAACAGCTTTTTGTTTTCCTCAATGAGGAGTGTTGCTCATTTGTGAGCCTTCATTAACTCAAAGTGAAAAATATTATGGTTAAAAATATTTATCCTGTTAGAATAGGCTGCATCTTTTTAACAACTCATTAAAAAACCCCAAACAACTGGCTTTTGAGATGACTTATACTAATTTACATTGTTTACCAAGCTGTAGTGCTTTAAGAACACTACTTAAAAAAACAGAATAAATTTGGTTTACATTAAAAAAAAAGATTTTGTTTATTTATTTTTTTTCAGAGAGGGCAAGGGAGGGAAAAAGAGAGAGAGAGGGGAACATCAACATGTGAGAGAAACATCCATTAGTTGCCTCTCACACATGCCCCAGCCAGGGACTGGCCTGTAACTCATGCATGAGCCCTGACTGGGAATCAAATTGAGAATCAAATTGGTGGCCTTTTGCTGGGCAACTGAGTCAGCCATGCTGGTCTGGGCAGGTTTTACATTTAATGAGTTTTTGAATGCATGGCTGAATGAGGGAGTGAGATAGTATAAGAAAACAACATTGATAATAGTGAGACAGGAGAAATACATGAATGAAAATGAAAAGCGAGTAGTTGGGAAGACTCTTAATATTCTTATTTTATGCTTTGTCCTTCCACTATAACTGTATACCTTAAGTTTTCAGTAAAATTTTTCTTTTCTCTCAAAAAAATTTTATTTTTTTTGAGAGAGAGAAAAACACAGGTTTGTTCTACTTTTTTTGTGCATTCATTGCTTGCTTCTTCTATGTGCCCTGACTGGAGATTGAACCCTCAACCTTGGTGTCGGTCAACACTCTAACCAACTGAGCTGCCTGGCCAGGGAGAATTTTCCTTTTCTTGTGCCTTTGTTGATGAAAAGTATACCTGTTTTAGTTTTACAGGTCAAGACAATCATTACAAATTGTTCTTACAAAAGAGTTTCATTAATTTATTATTATTATTTTAAATTTATTTTTAGAGAGAGGGGAAGAGAGGGAGAAAGAGAGGGAGGGAAACATCAATCAATATGAGAGAGCTACATCATTCGAACTTGGCTTGCAACCCAGGTGTGTGCCAGGACCAGGACCTAAACTGGTGACCTTTTGGTTTGCGGGCTGGCACTCAGTCCACTGAACCACACCAGCCAGGGCTCATGAATTTATTAAAAGAGGCAAATACATTTAAAGTGGTTTCCAAGAGACCATGAGAAAAAATTTAAAAAATCATTCTAGTATTAATATCTAGAATTAAAATTTAGTAAAATAAAAATATTTCTTAATTTCTGAAAGTCTCCTTATTAATTTAAATCTACTTCATCCAATAAATTAGAAAGGGATCCAGGGTATACTGCTTAACAAGTTTAGTTAATTATCCATTTTTTCTGAAATGTAATTTTACTCACTTAGTGATGAATTTCTATAGCTATTGACATAAAGAGTCAGTGCCACTCTCCCAGATTTGAGGTGAAGGGACACATTGTTTTTTTGTTGTCATTGAAGAAGGGCTCCATTGCAGATCCAGGTGTGGATGGGGAGTTGAATACATTACACCTTCTCTGATTTGGTCTGATTGCTATCTGGGAATAATTAATCACTTCACAGCCACAATAGGGTTTTCTGTGGAGATTGCTGGATGGTAATTTATTTTTACTCTCCTTTTCCTTTGGCATGCTGACAGTTATTCTATGACAGGAATATGATTATAAGTGATTTCCAAAGTATAAGCATAGTTACCTCTGAACTATAGTAGAAAAAGAATAATACATCCTCTGTAGTCATTGTTACTAAACATCCTTGAATGAAATATAACTTCTAGAATTTTACTAAATACATGGTTTTAGCAAGCTTTGAAAAAAAACCTTTTTAACTTTATTTTTAAGCATTTCTATTTTTGTTTTATTCAACATTATAATGGTATTAAAGATAAACATTTTATGAAGATATAATTTATATACCATGTAATTTGTGTATTTAAAGTGTACAATTCAGTATTTTTTAGTATATTTACAGAGTTGTGCAACCATCACCAGTATCAATTTTGGAACATTTTCATCATCTCCCAAAAAGAACAGCATACTATTAGCAGCATTTCCTATTTCTACTTCTTCCAAGCTTCTGGTTCTACTTTCTGTCTCTATGTATTACCTTTTTTCTGGACATTTCATGAAAATAGTATCATATAATATGTGGCCTTTGTCGACAGCCTTCTCTCATATCTTAATGTTTTGAAAGTTTTTCCATGTTATAGCATGTGTTAGTACTTCATTTCCTTTTACTGCCTAGAATATACCATCTGGGATATGTCCATTATGAATATGGCTATTTCACAATTTACCCATTTTCCAATTGATGGACAGTTGGGTTAGTTTCACTCTAAGCTCTTATAAATAATGCTGCTATGAAAACTTGTGTATGGTATTCATCTTTTTGACTGACTTATTTCACTTAGCATAATATCCTCATTTGGAGCATAAATCCAATTGATAAGATTTTACCTTTTTTATGGCCAAGTAATATTTCATCATATATATGCACCACAACTTTTTTATTCACTCATCTATTGATGGGCATTTGGGTTGCTTTCATATCTTGCCTATTGTAAATAATGCTGCAGTGAATATAGTAGTTCACACAAAGTATGTTCAGAAGGTACCCAGCCATGTAGTATGAAACAGAGACAGCTGATGGAAATAGAAAATTCAAGAAACATTGCACATAGGGAAATGACACCTCAGTCCCCTTCAAAGTAGGCATCTCGGGTTCTCACACAGTTCTCCCAGTCACTGTAGCTGCCCCATCTATTTTCTTGAATCTCATCAATGGTCTGAAATGTTTTCCCTTTGAAAGGTGATTTTAGTTTTGGGAAAAGACAGAAGTCACAGGGTACCAAATCTGGGCTATAGCGGGGCTGAGTCACCTGGGTGATTTGATGTTTCACCAAAAAACTTTGCATGAGACCTGATCCATGAGTGGGCACTTTGTTGTGATAAAGCTGCCAATCACCAGTTGCCCATAGCTGTGGCCATCTGAACTGATTGAATTTCCGCTGAGGAATGTTCAGGCTTAATGCAAAATCTGAGGCAGATTTGTTGCTCTACTCAATTATTTTGAATGTAATAGCCACCTAGTACACATGCTTACTCAACAGTGTCTACTGCTCCCACTGACTACTACAGTGAAGTTGTCATTGTTCACGTATGTGCATTCCAGTCCACTCTCCTTGGCTGCTAGGTTACTTCAATGTCACAAAAACTGTTCCCATTATATTAACAATGGCTGGAATTTTTCTGGACAGACCTTTGTATATTCTTTTAGATTAGTGTTTTTTATCTTCTGATAAATACCCAGAAATGGAATCGCTGAGTAATAAGGCAGTGCCATGATAATTTTTTGAGGACCCTCCATACTGTTTTCCATAGTATCTGCACCAGTATGTATTCCCAAGAAAGTGATGAGGGTTCCCTGTTCTCTAAACCTATGCCAACAATTGTTATTTGTGGATTTGTTGATGATAGCCATTCTGACTGGTATGAGGTAATATCTCATTATACTTTTAATTTGCATTTTTATGATGATTAGTGACATCATTTCATATGTCTATTGAGCATATGTATGTTCTCTTTTGAGAAGTATCTATTCAGGTCCTTTGCTCATTTTTTAATTGTAAGTTTGTTTTTTAGTGTTGAGTTGTCTGAGTTCTTTATAATTTTTTGATATTTACCTCTTATCATATGTATTATAGGCAAATATATTCTCCCATTATGTTGATTGTCTTTTTGTTTTGTTGATGGATCCTTTGCTGTTCAAAAAGTTTTTAGTTTGATGTAGTCTGACTTGTTCATTTTTAATTTTTTTTCCTTGCCTGAACAGTTACATATGAAAAATATTGATAAGAGAATTGTCAGGGATATAAGTGCTTATGTTTTTTATATGAGTTTTATGGTTTTGACTATTACATTTAAGTCTTTCATCCATATTGAGTTTATTTTGTATATGGTATAAGAGTGGTCTAGTTTCATTTTATTTTTGCACATTTCTCTTCAATTTTTTCAGCACCATTTATTCAACAGACTTTCTTTCCCCCATTGTATGTTCTTGCCCACTTTGAAAATATTAAATAACCACATAGGCATGGCTATTTCTGGGCTTCCTGTTCTGTTTCATATATATCTATAAGTCTGTTTTTAAAGCCAGTTCCAAGCCATTTTAATTGCACATAGTTTGATTTGGGTAGGATGATACTTTCAACTTTGTTCTTCTTTCTCAAAATTTCTAAAGCTACCTGGGGTCTTTTGTGGTTTTATATAAATTTTTGGATTATTTGTTGTAGTTCTGTGAAATATGCCATTGGTATTTTGATAGGAATTGTACTGAATTTATAGACTGCTTTGGGTAGTATGGACCTTTTAATGGTGCTAATTCTTATCAATATACATAGTATATACTTCCTTTACTTGTATTTTCTCCATTTACTTTCTTCAGTATCATGTAATTTTCTGAGTACAGGTCTTTTACATTTCTGATTAAATTCATTACTAGGTACTTTATTTTTTATTTTTATTATTATTATTTTCTTTCTTTCTCCCTTTCCCTTTCTAAAAAAATAAATTAAAAAAATCTAAAAAAATAAAGTCAAGTCACTAAACAATACCACATTGTTAAATTGGAATGGTAGGAACTGGAGCATCTGTTTTATCATTTTCTGTAAGTTTGGAATATTTCATAATTTACATTTTAAATTTTAAACAAGCAAAATGGGCAGGATAGATTTCATAAAAACAGCTAATGTTGATAATTGTTAAAGTTGGGTGATGGGTATATAGGTGCTTATTATACTACTCTTTTTTATCAGATTTTTTAAAATTTTAATTGTTGTTCAAGTACAGTTTTTTGCCTCTTACCCCAATCCCAGCCCATCCCTTAGCCTTCCCTACCTCCCTCCCATTTCCAGCCCTCCTCATTATTGTCCATGTGTCCTTTATACTTGTTTCTGCAAACCCTTTCCGTTTTCCCCTGAAATTCCCTCCCTTCTCCCCTCTGGTCACTGTCAGCCTGTTCTCAGTTTCAGTGTCTTTGGTTATATTTTGCTTGTTTGTTTGTTTTGTTGATTAGGTTCCTGTTAAAGGTGAACCTATACACCCCAATGTTCATAGCAGCACAATTTGCAATAGCCAAGTACTAGAAGAAACCTAGCTGCCCATCAGTAAATGAGTGGATCAAAAAACTATGGTACATTTACACAATGGAATTCTATGCAACAGAAAGAAAGGAGGAGCTCTTACCCTTTGCCACAGCATGGATGGAACTGTCAAGCATTATGCTAAGTGAAATAAGCCAGGTGGTGAAGGACAAATACCATATGATCTCACCTTTAACAGGAACCTAATCAATGAAACAAACAAACAAGCAAAAAATTATTATACTACTCTATTCTCTCCTCTTGTAAATCTGTCATTTTTGTATAAGTACAAAAACACCTAGCAAAGTGAGAATAGAGGAAGCATTCCTCAACATAATAAAGGCCATATGTGGGAAATGTACAGCTAACATCAACTCAAACAGCAAAAACTAAAAGCTTTCTCCCTAAGATCAGGAACAGGATAAGGGTAGGGTGTCCACTTTTTACCACTTTCATTCAATATAGTATTAGAAGTTTAAGTCACAGCAATCAGACAAAAAAGAAAAGAAAGAAAGAAAAGAGAAAGAAAGAACAGGCATTCAAATCTGAAAGGAAGAAGTAAGGCTGTCACTGCTTTCAGATGACATGATAGTGTACATGAAAAACTCTATAGACTCCACCAAAAAACTACTTGACCTAATAGATGAATTTGGCAAAATGTTTGGGATATGAAGCAAACATTCAGTAATCTCAGGAATTTCTGGATAGCAACAATGAAATATCAGAAACAGAAATTAGAAGAAAAATCCCATTTACTATAGCAACAAGAAATATAAAATACTGGGAATAAACTGAGCCAAGGGAGTAAAAGACCTGTACTAAGAAAACTTCACAACACTGAAGAAGCATACTAAGGAAGATACTAATAAATAAGAGAATATACCTTGGTCATGTACTGGAATAATTAACGTCATTAAAATGTTAATGCTACCCAAAGCAATCTATAGATTCAATGCAATCCCTATCAAAATACCAATGACATATTTCACAAATTTATATGGAATCATAATGGCCCCAAGTAGTCTCAGCAATATTGAGAAAGGAGAACAAAGTAGGAGGGATCACAATACGTGATATCAAAATATATTACAAAGGCCTATATAATCAAAACAGTCTGGTACTGGCATGGGAGCAGACATATAGACTAAGGAAAAAGAACAGAGAGCCCAGAAATAAACCTATATCAATATGGTCAGTTAATATTTGACAAAGCAGGTAGGGACATAAAATGGTGCAAAAATAGCCTCTTTGGTAAATGGGTTTGGGAGATATGGAGAAGTAAATGCAAAAAAATGAAACTAGACCGCCAGCTTACTCCATACACAAAAATAAACTCAAGATGGATAAAAGACTTAAATATAAGTTATGATACCATAAAAGAGGAGAACATAGGCAGGAAAATCTCAGATATTCCACGCATCAGTATTTTCACCAATATGTCCCCTAGAGCAAGGGATATAAAGGAAAGTATAAATAAATGGGACTTTTCAAAATAAAAAGCTTAATAAAGGAAAATGTACAGGGAACCAATAATGATGGGAAGGAAACCAGGAGTCAAATCAATGATTTGGAGCAGAAGGTAGAAATAAATATTCAGCCAGAACAGAATGAAGAAACAAGAGTTCAAAAAAATGAGGAGAGGCTTAGGAACCTCCAGGACAACCTTAAACATTCCAACATCCAAATCATAGGGGGTGCCAGAAGGAGAAGAACAACAGCAGGAAATTGAAAACTTATTTGAAAAGACAATGAAGGAGAACTTCCCCAATTTGGCAAAGGCAATAGACTTCCAGGAAGTCCAGGAAGCTCAGAGAGTCCTCAAAGGGTTGGAACCAAGGAAGCAGACACCAAGGTACATCATAATTATATTACCTAAGATTAAAGATGAGGAGAAAATCTTAAAAGCAACAAGAGAAAAGGAGACAGTTACCTACAAAGGAGTTCCTATTAGACTATTAGTTGATTTCTCAAATGAAACCTTGCAGGCAAAAAGGGGATGGAAAGAAGTATTTCAAATCATGAAAGGCAAGGACCTACATCCAAGATTACTGTGTCCAGCAAAGCTATCATTTAGAATAGAAGGGCAGGTAAAATGCTTTGAGATAAGGTCAAGCTAAAGGAGTTCATCATCAGCAAGCCCTTATTATGTGAAATGTTAAAAGGACTTATCTAAGAAATTGAAGAAGATCAAAACTATGAACAGTAAAATGACAGCAAACTCACGAATATCAACAGCTGAGCCTAAAAATTACAATAAAAACAAACTAAGCAAACAACTAGAACAGGAACAGAATCACAGAAATTCAGATCACCTGGAGGATTATCAGTGATTAGCAAGAATGGAGAAGGGGTGAAAGGTACAGGGAATAAGGAGCATAAATGGTAGATACAAAATAGACAGGGGGAGGTTAAGAATAGTGTAGGAAATGGATAAGGCAAAGAACCTGTATGTATGACCCATGGACGTGAACCAAGATGTGGGGGGATTACTGGTGGGAGGTGGGGTCCAGGGCAGAGGGGGATAAAGGGGAGAAAAAAAAATGAGAGAATTATAATAGCATAATCAATAAAATATAAAAGACAAAAAGGGAAACATAGAAAAGACAAATATAAATCGTGACATCATAAAGGTACTAGAGATAGGTCTTTTCAGATATAAGGAAAATTCCAGATATTTTTGTAGTGATATTTTCAACAATACGTCTCATAGGGCAAGGGATATAAAGGAAAGAATAAATAAATGGGACTATATCAAACTAAAAGTCTTCTTCATAGCTAAAGGAAACCTCCACTAAATGGAAAGGAAACCAACCATATGAGAAACTAAATTTTCCATTGATACTTTGGACAAGTGTTTGATCTCCAAAATATATAAAGAACTCACATGATCCCACAGCAGGAAGACAAACAACCCAATTAAAAAAATGGGCAAAGGTCCTGAACAGAGACTTCTCCAAAGAGGACATGCAGAAGTCCCATATACACATGAAAAAAAGTTCAACATTGCTAACCATTAGAGAGATGGAAATTAAAACCACAGTGAGTTACCACTTCACACCACTCAGAATGGCCATCATTAATAAATCAACATACAAGTGCTGATGTGGTTGTGGATAAAAGGGAACCCTAGTACACTGTGGGTGGGAATGCAGACTTTTGTAGACACTACAGAAAACAGTATGGAATTTCCTAAAATAAACTAAGGATGGACTACCTTTCAATTCAGTGACCCTGCCTCTTGGACTACATCCTCAGAATCTTGAAACACCAGTTCAAAAGACCATAAAACCTTAATGTTCATAGCAGCATTATTCACAATAGCCAGTTTCTGGAAACAGCCTAAGTACCCATCAGTAAATAAGTGGATCAAAAAACTGTGGTACATTTATACAATGGAATACTACACCTTGGAAAAAAAGAAGGAACTCCTATCCTTTGCAACAGCATGTATAAGACTGGGGAGCATCATGCTAAGTGAAATAAGTCAGATGGTGAAAGAGAAATACCATATGATCTTACCTATAAGTGCAACCAAATCAAGGAAACAAACAAATGAGGAAAATAGAACCAGATACTTGGAAATAAAGAACAAACTGACAATGAACAGAGGGGTGGAGGGTGAGAGGTAATGGGGAAAGAAGGGGAAGGGCAAGCAAAAGGACACACATATAGGACACATCAGCATGGATATGGGGGAATTGACTGTTGGAGTGCTAAAGGATGGTGTAGGAAAGAGCCATGGGAAAAAAGGCCAGGGAACTGTGACTGAACAACAATAAAAAAATGATGAAATAGAAAAAAAAAGAATATTATACAAAAGAACAAAGAATATGTGTGATGTCTAGTGTAAGACAAAATGATTTTGAGAGAATAGGGGGAGGAAAAATAGTAAGAATTTAGGCTACGAAACCAGAAAGTAAAATAAAATTCCTAACTCAAATAAGCCAAGGCTGGGGGAAGGCAAAATGGAGTAAGACAGCAGGAGAAGAACCTATGAGATTTGAAGTACAAAAAGTAGTGAACAAAAAGGAATACCATTCAAGAAGTACATCAACATCTGTAAATACATGTGCACGAAGCCACAATTTATATAGGTGGAAAGGAGGAATATTATAAAAATGGGAAAAATAATGTGAGCTGATTAAGGGAAGGAAGAATGCTTTGAGATGACAGAGGGAAGAGAAATAGTAAGAGTATGGAATAGGAACAAGGTGTAGTGTGGGAGAAAAAATTTACAATGAAAATAAGAGCAGAAACAAGGCAAAATGGAGTTAAGTCAAGGGCAAGGGTGCAATGTGAGATTTGAAATAACGGTAAAATAAAAAATAATATAAAATCTGAATAAAAAAGATAAAAAGTAAAAGAGAAAGAGTAGTAAATTAGTTGGAATGTAATTGAAGCAAGAGAAGAAATATTAAAAGACTAGGTAAAAGGAAGGAAAACAACATAAATTCTGAAGAACAAGGTGAAATTTATCGCAGCCATTTGGTGTTTGCTTTCTGACTTCTGCATTTGCCACTGGTGCTTTCTCAGCTCAAGGTCCAGGGTGAGTTGTCCAACTTCTTTGACCACCACCTGTATCACCTTCACCTGCCTCTATAGGGAGCTTTTGTTGAGATTGGGAGGGTTGGACCTAAGGTCTCCCCTGGGAGGCACTATTCAGTCTTCTGGGAAAATTATGGTTATGTTTCCCATGCCCTTGTACCACCTTTCTTGGCATGTTCCAGTTTACTATCAATAATGTATAGTTTGTATTAATTAACTGTTTGTTTCATGGGGTGTGGGGGCAATCTGTGGAAGAGGGTCCACTCTCTCTTGCTTGGTGTTGAGGGAAGCTCTGTGTTTCAGCTGAGGCTGGGTGGGGGCCTGATTCTCCCTTCTGTGCCACTTTATGATCTCCCTGTTTTGGTAGCCTCAGTGAAATAGGGCCCTAGGAACCAGAGTATTTTATCTCCTTGAGAGAAGTACAAAATGGTCCCTTTAGGCATTCCTTTGGCGGTCTTTCTCTTACAGAAATGCATCCTGCAGGGTGTTGAGATCTTTCCTGCTCCTGCAGGTGGTGGGGACTGGGTGTGACCTCCCTGGAGTTTCTGCTAGGTAAAGGGGCTCTGTCTGGCTTTAAATAAACTCAGATGCACAGTTTCCTGCCCACTGCCTTCTCAGCAGACAGAGCCCTGCACTCTCCACTCTGCACAGAGTATGCCCTGCCAGTTGCACTGGGCTGGGGCTGAGAATTCCCCTTGCTTTGCACCTTTCTGATGAGTCTGCCCAGCTGTATTGAGTGGGAGCAAACCACTCCCTCAATTCTTTCCCCTTGCTGGCAGGACAGCTGCATGTGGGGTCCCTGCCCAGATCATCTCAACTCCCCTTTTTAAAAGTCTCTTTGGGCACTGCCACTGCAGCAGTGAGTCACAGTCTGGCTTTGTGTACATGTCACCTCTCCCAGAAAGTCAAGAGTCTCTCAGAGTCAAGGCTGGCTAGGGCTAGCCTCTTTCTCCTGATCTAGGTACAGATAGTATCCCTCTCCCTCTCTCTGGCACTCTCCCAGGTGGTGTTCACCATTGCAGTGATGGGTGTGCTGCTGATTGTGTGTGTGTAGCCTGGATCTCCCTGACTTTGTGTACCCAAGTCACTTCTAGCCTGGGTCTGGTATTTCCTGCCTTGGGAGGGGATGGAGCTGCAAAGCTGTGATCTTTGACCAGGCTCTCTGTAGCTTTAGGAGTCAGGCACGGGGTATTTCCCCTTTCACCTATAAAAGCTCCTTACTGCCCATTGTGAAGCATATTCTGTATTCCTTGGCCTCCAAATTTAATATCAACTAGGACTCCATTGAATGATCAGTTTATTTTTTGGAAGATCAGCCAAGTGTTCAAGTTGAGTGCAAGAGTGAATAGACTCAGCTTCTACCTACTTGGCTGCCATCCTGGTTGCTCATTTCTTTTCTTTTTTTTAAAGATATATTTTATTGATTATGTTATTACAGTCGTCCCATTCCCCACCTCTTTATTCCCCTACACCCTGCACACCCCTTCCCACTCATATTCCCCTCCTTTTGGTCATGTCCATGGGTTGTACATGTAAGTTTTTTGGCTTCTCCATTTCCTATACTATTCTTAACCTTTCACTATTTTCTGTCTACCATTTATGCTTCTTATTTTCTGTACCTTTTCCCTCTCCCACTCCCCCACTGATAACCCTCCATGTGATCTCCATTTCTGTGATTCTGTTCCTGTTCTAGTTGTTTGCTTAGTTTGTTTTTGTTGTATTTTTTAGGTTTGGTTGTTGATATTTGTGAGTTTGTTGTCATTTTACTGTTCATAGTTTTGATCTTCTTTTTCTTAGATAATTCCCTTTAACATTTCATATAATAAGGCTTGGTGATGATGAACTCCTTTAACTTGACCTTATCTGAGAAACACTTTATCTGCCCTTCCATTCTACAAGATAGCTTTGCCAAATACAGTAATCTTGGATGTGTGTCCTTGCTTTTCATGACTTGGAATACTTCTTTCCATCCCCTTTTTGCCTGCAAGGTTTCATTTGAGAAATCATCTGATAGTCTAAAGGGAACTCCTTTATAGGTAACTGTCTCCATTTTTCTTGTTGCTTTTAAGATTTTCTCTTTATCTTTAATCTTAGCTAATGTAATTATGATGTGCTTTGGTGTGTTCCTCCTTGAGTCCAACTTCCCTGGGACTCTCTGAGCCTCCTGGACTTCCTGAAAATCTATTGCCTTTGCCAGATTGGGGAAGTTCTCTTTCATTATTTGTTCAAATAAATTTTCAATTTCCTGTTCTTCTCCTGGCACCCCTATGATTTGGATGTTGGAACATTGAAAGATGTCCTGGAGTTTTCTAAGCCTCTCATTTTTTGAACTCTTGTTTCTTCATTCTCTTCTGGTTGAATATTTGTTTCTTCCTTCTGGTCCAAACCATTGATTTGAGTCCCAGTTTCCTTTCCCTCACTGTTGGTTCCCTGTACATTTTCCTTTATTTCACTTTTCATAGCCTTCATTTTTTCCTCTAACCTGTGACCATATTCAACCATTTCTGTGAGCATCCTGATTACCAGTGATTTGAGCTGTGCATCTGATAGGTTGGCTCTCTCTTCATTGCTTAGTTGTATTTTTTTTTTCTGGAGCTTTGATCTGTTCTTGCATTTGGGACATTTTTGTGTGTGTGTGTGTTGGCGTGCCTGTTACATAGTAAGGGGCGGAGTCTTAAGTTTCACCAGGGTGGGGCAACCCATGTTGCTGTGTTGTGACACTGTATGTGGGGGACAGCTCTGAGAGGGAGCAGTGCCACTTGCTCTGCTCTTTGCCAGTTTTCAGTCACTTTCCCTGCTACCCTTGATCAAATTGGGCCTTTCTGGTGCTCATTCCCAGGTGGGTGGGTGTGTGTGTGTTCCAGGACCCTGTGGGTCTCTCCAATGAACTGTCCTTAAAGGTGGGAGTTGCTCTTGTTGCTGCCTCAACCCTCACAGGTGTTTTCAGTCAGAGGCTTTCAGGCTTTATTTCCCTGTACTGGAATCCTGTCAAACCCTGGGTTACTCTGTCTATCTTGCTCCCCAGTTACTCCTTCAGGTTTATCTGTATATGAATATGGGACTGCCCTGTCCTCAAGCTGCTGCCTCACCCAGTCTGCCAGCCACTGCCTTGCCCATCCTGGTCCTCTAGCTACTGCCTTGCCATGAGTGTTTTCCACCCAGCTGCCCATCACTATCCCTCCTACCAGTCCAGATGAATGTTTCTTCTTTAATTCCTTGGTTGTCCGACTTCTATACAGTTCAATTTCCTGTCAATTCTGGTTGGGTTTTTTTTTTTGTGTTTAAATTTGTTGTCCTTTTGGTTGTGTGAGGAGGCACTGTATGTCTATTTATGCCTCTATCTTGGCTAGAATTCCTGATTGTTCATTTCTATGTTGTTTTCCAAATTGCTGGTTTGGTCCACTGCTTCATCTCACCTACTCTTTATTCCTTCCAGTGTATTATTCATTTCAGATATTGCATTCTTTATTTCTAACTAGTCCCTTGTATGGTTTGTATGTTTTTTAATGCCATTTGAGCATTCTTTTAATTATTACTTTAACTCTATATTTGATAAACTGGCTTCATTTCATTTAGCTCATGTTCTGGAGAATCCCGTGTTTTCTCATTTGGGGTCTGTTTCTTTTTCTCCCCATTTTGGCTTCCTCTTTTTTATATACTAAGTTGACCTACAAAGACTGGTGCACACCTCTTTTGGCTGTTGCCTGTGACTAGCCCTGGGTAACCTGTTTGGAGCTATGAATGATCCAAAGCTTATGGTTCCTTCCCTGAACCTAGATGCACTTGGAAAGGACCATGCTGTGCAGCAAGACAGGCTTTTATGAGTACTGATCCTGGGGGTGGGTCAGCAAGTGTCTCAAAGTACTGCTATATGCTTTTATCTGCTGACTGGCTGTTAGGCTTAGTCACTGAAGAGCCTGTAGCTATACTCCCCAAGAGGTCTATTCCTCCACAGAGTGTGGCAAGATGGTTTCCTTCAGGTGGGGCTGTCACTTCACCCCATGTCAATGCCTGATGGAGGGGAGTGCTGTGTCCAAGGAAGATGGCTTCTGCAGTACGAGGGGGATGGTTGTGCACTGGGATCCTGGAGGCTGGCCCTTCAGCTCTCTCCTCAGAGTCACCAACCCCAGGTTCTCCTCATGTGGCTTTAGTCTACTCTTACCTTTCTCTACTGGAACTCAGATAAGTGGCTACAAATGAAATTTAGTGTTTTGGCCTTTGAAGAATATGGCTGCATCTCTAGCCATTTTTCTCTGGTGGACAGAAGTACCATTGCTTTACACAGCCAGATGTTATATGGGAGCCTTTCCCTATTATGGTTCTTTAGGGTGGGTGACCTGGCTTGGTTTTCAGACCACACACTTCTCAGGGAAAACTCCCCCATAGCTGACATATGCCTCTGGCACTTCAGTTGCTGCCCATGGAGGCCCAGCCAGCCCTTTCATACCTCTGTACTTTCTACCAGTCTCGATGTGGCTTGGAATGGAAGTCCTTTGTTATAAGGCTGCTCTCCAGCTTGTTCATTTGTTTATTGAGGATGATATTTCTGTAATTTAGTTGTATTCTAGCTTGGTTCTAGGAGGTTAGTATGGGTTCCACCTAATCTACTGCCATCTTGGGCTCAGGTCTTTTTATTAAATCAAATACTATTAGTTTATTTGCCAGTTATTACCATGTTTATAAGGAAATTAGATCAGGTTTTTCCCCTTGGGAGAGCCTTCTGTACACTATAGAAAAATAAATATAAGGGGGACCCAAGAAAAACCAGAATTATCTTCTGGAAGGCAGGCTTCCCCAACTAGATGAGTGTTCTAGGAACCCATCTGTATACTAATACAGATGTACCAGCTGGTATTGTTGTTTGAGGCTGCATTCGGCTTCAATGAATTTGTTTTGAAGACTCAACACATGTGCCTATTTTGTGATGAATGATTTATGAGCATACCTTGTGGCGGATACCATCCAGCAGTATCCATCTTGGCTGCGGATGCTCATCGAAACATGAGAAAAATAATACACAGAGACAAACCAGGCCCTGTGGGGGAATAGGCAGCATGGCCACTTTCTCTAGTGGAAAGCGCCCCACCCCCCTGCACCAGCAGGGTTTTATTCTTGAATATGAATACCATTTGCAAATTACAAGTAGTTAGCTTTGAAAGGCTCTGGCAGATTTCCTGCTAGGATCCCAAGCCAGAGATTTTGGGGTTTTATCATTTAAAAAGACTGCAGGACTTAAAGCTTATTTTTGTTTCCTGCCCGTGACTTCATATTCTAATTAATTAATCCTCCAGCAATCAGATCTCACAGGGTCTTTCATATTCTATGTCCCAGGCCTGATTTCCCCGGGGGTTCACTGACTCTGGTCTGCACTGCACCGCCCCTGTTACTTCCACAGGCCTGAGTTGGGCCGAGGAGACAAAGGCAGCTGGGAGACTTGGATTTCTCAAGGACTCAGGCATTGGCAAAGCCGAGGGGGGAGGGGTCGATGTCGATAACCCTGTCATTTCCATAGCCCCGTGAGTCTCTTCCCTGAGGCCTTCTCGTGATCATGCCTGTCTTAGGCGTTTCCCTCCATGGGAAATCTTACCTGTCGTTGGCTAACTGATCAAGCTCAGAAGGCTGGCACAGAATAGGCAGCGTTCATGCCAGGGAAATAAGTTTTGTGTCTTTAGTGTCTACTGGTTCAGAAGCCTCTTACTCAGCCATAGTTACGGGCGGTTACAGATTCCTGAGACCAGGCAGGGTGGTCCCCAACAATACCTGCCCACACTGTGCTGAGTATTTAGCAGTTTTTGACCAAAAATGGCATTACCCTTGTCCCCTACTTTCCCTATTCACCCAATCTCACCCCGAGCAACTTTTTTTTTGGTTTCCCTGGATGAAAAAAGTCCTCAAAGGGAAAGTTTTGCCAATGTTTAAGAGGTGAAACAAAAAGTGGAAGAATCACTAAAAGGCATCAAAATCAACAGTTTTTAAACTGTTTTGAACAGTGGGAAAAGTATCTCAGTAGGTGTATAGTATCAAATGGGGAGTACTTTGAAGGTGACTGAAGTTTAAACATGTAAGAATACAGAGTTTTTCTATAAATACCATTTTTGGGGTGTCTGCCCTCATACTATTTTAACTGTTTGCAACAGATTAACTGAGATTCAATTATTTTCTCTTTTAGAGTAAATAAGGTAAAATGTATTAAAAAGAATTCCAGACATGTTTAAAAATATTTTATTTCATTTGGTTTGGTTTCATTTGTTTGGTAGGGTGTAGGGTGAGAAATTCATTGGTTACATAGTAAATTTAACTGTATTCTCACTACCAACAGATACCTACAAAGTAGTTTTTGTGGAATTTCTTTAGTTTATTTTTATACATGTTATATACAGTTCTGTCTTCTATTTGACCCTTGTTATTGAAGAAATCATATCATGGTTTCAATTCTAAATTTTCTTTTTCTAACCTAACTCTTAAATCAGGATGGAGATCCAGTTCGTCCAGGAGTGGCCATGACTGATCTTGCCACTGGCCTGTATGCATATGGAGCAATTATGGCTGGATTAATACAAAGATACAGAACTGGAAAAGGACTGTTCATTGACTGTAACCTACTGTCATCTCAGGTACCAATTCAAATAACACTTTAGATAGTGGAGTCAAAGCATTTACCTGGGTTATACTCTTTCATGTTACATTCAGTTGTCATGTTTGAAAAAGTAAAAAACAAAACAGACAAAAAGAAAAAATGGTTTTGGTTTGGTGTATTTAATATTTTTATGTTAAAAAATATACTGCAATGATTTTGCTCTATGTAGCCATTATTGTTGAACTAGATTTTAGCTTTGTGGGAGGATACCAGACCCACTGAGCCATACTAGTAGGGCTTGAACAAGATTTTAAAGACAGTATTTATTAGAATAGATCTATTACAAGGGTACAGGTATTTCTATTTTATCTTCACATGAGCTCCTTAACTTCTCTCGACCAATGTTTTTGTCACCTTTTTTGTGCTATCTACCCTTTGAGTATTCTGGTGATGTCTGTTGACCTTTCCTGAGAATTATGTTTTTAAATGCATAAAGCGATATATTTAAGATTACAACAGAAGCTAATAATATTTAAACAGGTATTTCAGTGTAACAATTTTGTGTTATATCATATACAGCTTTTCTAACACATCAAATCACATGATCTATCATTGGGGTCCAATAACTATTCTAATTTTGAGGTGTTGAGCATAAATACTATTTAAGATATATGCAATAAGTATATGATATGAAAATATATATAATCTTCATTGGTGATTGAGTTTGTTGCCTACATTCACAATTGAAGAAAATGCTAAATTTTTTTTAGAGCTTGATGACAATAAAGATATATATATATAAAATATGTGTTTTATATTCATATTTATATATAATATTTTCTATTCTAGCTAACTAATGATCAGAATTCTTTAATGGATTCCAGATTAAGCACTCCTGGTTTAGATAGTTATCAGTTGTTATGTTAAATACTGAACTAATAGAATACAAAGTTTAACTCCCTCTCAAATTGACATTTTCCCTCTTTTTTTTGTTTTAATTGGAGCAGACCTAGTTGCTGTACCATAGAGGGTGGAGGTTGATTCTGACTAGATAATTTTTTAGGGATAGGAAAAATGATCGAATTTGTGCAAGTAGACATTTTACTGTGGGATAAAATTACTTTATAGATAGAGACCTCAGTTTGGAATTTCAGATTTCAATGGCATACTTGGGAAAATGGTAAACTTGGAACAGTGTTTGGGGATTTTTTTTCTCTGAGACACAATTAAGGAGGTGTACATACATAAAAACATTATGGTTGAAGGTGAAATGCTCTGTATGGATTTTCAAAACTGGTTTTGCATCACAATCAGAATTTTAGTGGTTATATTAAAGGGTAAAACAACTTTTTTAAAGTAAATGACATATTTCCTTAACAGAGAAACACAAATATTAGTGGAAGAAACTGAAAATCTTCTTTCCCTTAATTTTGTATCTCTAAAGAACCTGAGGTAAGTTAAGTGACTGGCTAAAAGTTGAACTTCTAATAAGTGTAGAAGTCATGAAGATTTCATAGGTATGTGACCTATGCAGTCACAAAGGGTAATAGGCTTAGTTTAAATGTTCTGTGGTTGCCTTGAAATTCTCAATAATTTTGAACAAAATTTGTTCAAAAATTTTTGGCCCTAAATTTTTCATAGCAGTACTTACAAATTATGTAGCCAGGTCTAGATTTGGGACTTTACTTATGTCTCCTTATCTCTACCTAGATTGCTTTACTTATGTGTCAATTATTAATTAATTAGTTTTGGGAAAACATATCTTGTATAGTGTTATAGAGTTTAATTCTCTTCTAACACCTAACACAGGGATTCACAATGTTGAAGTCTGTGGTTCTCTGGTCTTCTGAAGGTGTGGGGTGGTGGTAAGTGGAATCACTGGTAGTGCTGTTTTGAAAGTGAGGGTACAGTAAGTGCAAACTAATGCATATATCCTGCCGTTTTGGGTATATGTCTGTATTTATTGTTCATGTTGCTCTTTGAGACTGTGAGTTTCATGAATCCAAGGATAATGTTTATTCTTGGTTACAGTGGTGTCCTTAAAGCATGCTCTAGTATTTCTCAAATAGCAGACTCAATCTTTTGAGATCAGTTAGAGAAACTCTGTTACTAATGGGTATGTTTCATGGCTCCTAGGTTTGCTAGGGAAGATTAGAAAAAGGTAGAAAACTGAGAGAGAGAGGCAAGATGGCAGAAGAGTGAATGGAAGCCACACTGACCTCCTCACAGGACGAATCTGGAATTACAACTAAATTGTGGAGAAATCACCCAGAATAAACAACTGAAAAATAGCAAGAGAAAAGCCTTATAACCTCAGGCAGACAGAAGAATTATCTTTAGCACTAACTGACTGGTAAGGAATGTGGTGGAGACTCAAGAAGGCTGGCTGGGCGCCCACAGGTGGCAGCGCTGGAGGGATATTAAGCAATTGATTGGATCCCCCTGAGAAGTGTAGGGTCTAAACCCTATGCTGGGACTCCTAACATAGAGCACCAGAGCCCAAAAGGTACATAGACAATAACTAGCAGCAAAAAGCAGCAGGGTTGCTTTCTGCCAGAGATGGACAGCTGGAGATGCAAAGAGCCATTTATAGAACCAACACACAAATTTTCACTTGCAGCCACTTACCCTGGTCTCTGGCAAAGGAGGGGCACAGTAGGTTGGAGATGCCTGAAGAGAGATTGAGGATGGAAGCTTTGGGGAGAAAACTGAGAGGGTAGATGACAGGGTCCCAGTGCCGAGTCATCCCTCATACAGTAGCCGCCATCCTGTTCAGGCAGACCACTGCCCTCAAAGCAGCAGCCTGAGGAGAAATAATAGCCCCAACACCAGGAGGGATTCTGCCTGGCCCTATGGTGCTTAAGCCTTACTGCTGAGTGCAGGGTGACTAGATTGGAGATAGCCACAGACGGTAGATCCCTGGAAGTCTCAAACAGGTTTCCTAAGGTCAGACGGGGTCAACATCTGATATCACCAGAGGCATGTCCACAACGAAAAAAACAGTTGTAAATACTAGAGGCTACAGAGATAAAATCTACTGTGTTCTTTTCCATGATTAGTGATACTTTCTTTCCTACGTAATTTTTTAAGATTCATTTCTTGTCCAATCAAGTTTGTGCATATTAAGGCACTAGATTTTATACTACAGTTTGTTTCTCTTCTTTCTCATAATAGTACTAATTTCTTTACATCCTTATTAATACTGGTTTGTTTGCTGTTGATAGTGGGATTGCTGGAAGTTATTTTTGTGGATTTGGGTTTGTTCCTTGGGCTTTGTGGTTTTGTTCTGACAGCTTCTGCACAACAGCATACAAGACATGGTGAGCAGAGTGACCCTCAGTCAACCAACTAGAAGGAAGGACTCACCAAAGAAAGACCCAACAATAATCAAAACCCAACTAAATCAAGAGAGCCAACATAGATAGCAGAAAGGACATCCTAAGAGCATCAAGTTCAGATCAATGAAATTACACCACTGAATATCACAGGTCTCCAACTATAGAAGTTCACACCACAAACTCAGGGAGTCAAAACAGATTAACTTAAGAAGCAGAACCAAGCAAGAGGAGTAGAACAAATAATGGGAAGACAAAGAAGCAACCCCCAAATAAAAGGAAAGAAAAAAGCCTCAGAAAGAATGTTAAATGAAATAGAGGCAAGTCAACTACCAGATACTGAGTTCAAAACAATGGTTATGAGGAAGCTCAGTGAGCTCAGTGAGAATTACCAAAAACTGCAGGGAAGCTACAAGGAATTTACTGTGAATTACATCAGCATGAAGAAAGACACAGAAACAATCAACAAGAGTCAAGAGGAAATGAAAAAAAAAACAGTTTCTGAATTGAAGAACACAGTACAAGGAATTAAAAGGAGGCTAGATAGAAGCACAGGATCAAATCAGTGAGCTGGGGGACAAGGTAGAAAAATATTCCAAGAAAGAGCAAAAAAAGGAAAAAGAAACTCAAAAAGAAAAAGGAAGGATTAAGGGGAATGTAGGAAAACATGAAATGCAACAATGTTCAAATCATAGGAATACCAGAAGGAGAAGAAAAGAAGCAAGAGATAGAAGACCTGTTTGAAAAAATAATGACAGACAACTTTCTGAACTTGGAGAGGGGAAAAACCATGCAAGTTCAGGAAGCACAGAGGGTCCCAATCAAGATGAACCCAAAGAGGCCTACTCCAAGACTCATCATAATTAAAATGCCAAGTTTTAAAGATAAGATAGAATCTTAAAAGAAGCAAGGAAGAAACAAGAAGTACAATGCAAAGGAGCTCTGATAAGGCTAGCAGCTGATTTCTTAACAGAAACACTTCTATCCAGGAGAGGATGGCAAGAATAATCCCAAGTAATGAAAAGCCAAGGTCTGCAAACAAGATTATTCTACCCAACAAGGCTCTCCATGAAAATGGAAGGCAAACTAAGGAGTTTCCCAGGCAAACAAAGGCTGAAAGAATACACCTGCACCAAAGCAACACTGCAAGATATGCTAAAGGGACTGCTGTAAGAGGAGGAAGGAAAGAGTGAGAAGGAGAGGAACACAGATACAAAGTGGGAGGGGGATGAATCAGTAGCTATCAATAATAACCTTAAATTTTAAAGGATTAAATGCTCCAAACAAAAGATATAGGGTAGCTGAATGAGTAAGAAAACGTGAGCTGATTGATATATGCTGTCTGCAAGACATCCACCTAAGAATAAAATACCTACATGGACTAAAAGTTAAGGGTTGGAAAAAGTATTCAAAGCCAAGGGACAGGGTGGATCCCTATTCTTGTATTACTGGGGTGGCAATACTTATACAACACAGACTTCAAAACAAAATCCTTAAAAAGAGACCCAGAAGGACATTTCATAATACTCAAGGAAAGAATCCATCAAGAAGTAATAAACATTGTAAATATATATGTACCCAACATAGGAGCACCCAAATATATAAGGAACATCTTGAAAGACTTCAAGAAAGATATAGTCAGCAACACACTTATAGTAGGGGATTTTAACACCCCACTGTGAACAATGGACAGATCTTCCAAAGAATCAACAAGGACATTATGGTACTGAATAAATGACACACTAGATCAAAGGGAGTAACTGATGTATACAGAATCTTTCACCCCAAAGAAACAAAATATATGTTCTTTTCAAATGCACATGTAACATTTTGAAAGGTACACCACATGATAGGACACAAAACAAGCCTCAAAAAATTCAAGAAAATTGAAATCATATCAAGCGTTTTTTCTGACCAAAAGGTACTGAAACTAGAAACCAACCTCAAGGAAAAAACTCAAAAACACTCAAACTCATGGAGATTGAATAGCATGCTATTAAATAATGAATGGGTCAAGAATGAGATTAAGGAAGAAATAAAAGAATTCTCTGGAGACAAATAAAAATGTACTCACAATAATCCAAAACTTATGGGACACAGTGAAGGAAGTCCTGAGACGGAAGTTCATAGAGATACAGGCCTACCTGAAAAAGATAGGGACATTTCAAATAAAAAACCTAACCCTACACTTACAAGAACTCAAGGAATGACAACAAAGACAGCCCAGAGCAAGTAAAGGAAGAAAATAACCAAGATCAGAGCAGAATTAAATGACATAAAGACTAAAAGCACAATTCGAAGGATCAATAAATCCAGGAGCTAGTTCTTTGGAATGATAAACAAAATCGACAAACCTTTAAGCAGGCTCATCAAGAAAAAAAGAGAGAGGACTCAAATGAATACAATCAGAAATGAAAGTGTAGAAATTACAACTGATACCACAGAAATACAAAGGATTGTAAGAAATTACTACAAAGAACTATATGCCAAGAAATTTGTAAACCTAGGTGAAATGGATAAATTTGTACAAAAATATAATCTCTTAGAACTGAATGAAGAAGAAGCAGAAAGCCTGAACAGACCAATAACAGCTGACAAAATTGAGGTAGTAATAAAAAAACCTCCCAAAACACAAGAGCCCTGGGCTGGATGGTTTCACAGGAGAATTTTATAAAACATTCAAGGAAGAGCTAACACCTATCCTCCTATGACTATTCTAAAAAGTTCAAGAATAGGGAAGACTCCCAAAGTCTTTTTGTGAGGCTAGCATCATCCTAATCCCAAAACCTGATAAAAAGACAACAAAGAAAGAAAAATACAGAGCAGTATGTCTGGTGAACATAGACACTAAAATCCTCAATAAAATATTGGCAAACTGCATCCAGCAATACATTTAAAAAACCATACACCGTGATTAATTGGGGTTCATTCCAGGGATGCAAGGATGGTACAATATTCGCAAGTCAGTAAACATAATACATCACATAAAGAAAAGGAAAGACAAAAATCTTATATCAATAGATGCCAAAAAAGTATTTGATAAGATGCAGCACCCATTTATGATTAAAACACTCAGCAAAGTGGAAATAGAGGGAGCATTCCTCAACATAATAAAGCCATATACGAGAGACCTCCAGCCAACATCATACTGAATGGGCAAACAGTAAAAGCTTTCTTGCTAAGGTCAGGAACAAGAAAAGGATGTCCGCTTTCACCACTTCTGTTTAACATAGTATTGGAAGTCCTATCCACAGTAATCAGACAACAAAAAGAAATAAAAGGCATCCATATTGGAAAGGTGGAAGCAAAATTGTTGCTTTTTGCAAATGACAGCATAGTGTACATGGAACATCCTACAGATTTACCAAAAACTAATTGACCTAATAAATGAAACTAATAAATGAATTTGGCAATACAGAGGGATACAAAGTCAATATTCAGAAATTGAAGGCAGTTTTGTACACCAACAATGAAATATCCGAAACAGAAATTGGGGGAAAAATCCCATTTGATATAGCAAAAAGAAAAATAAAGTACCTATGTTAACCTAACCAAAGAGATAAGAGACCTGTACTCTGAAAACTACACAACACTGAAGAAAGAAATTCACGAAGACACAAACAAATGGAAGCATATACCATGCTCATGGATTGGAAGACTTGACATCATCAAAATGTCCATACTATCCAAATCAATTTATTGATTCAATGCAATCCCTATTAAAGTACCAATGGGATATTTTACAGATATAGAACAAACATTTCATAAATTTATAGGGAAAATAAATGACTCCAAATAGCTGCATCAATTTTGAGAAAGAAGAACAAAGTAGGAGGGATCACAATACCTGATATCAAACTGTATCACAAGGCTACTGTAATCAAAACACCTTGGTACTGGCATAACAACAGACATATAAATCAATGGAACAGAATAGAGAGCCGAGAAAGAAACCCAAGTTTCATGGTTAATTAATATTCAACAAAGGGGACAGAAGCATACATGGGTTAAAAATAGCCTCTTCAGCAAATAGTGTTGGGAGATCTGAACAGCTACATGCAAAACAATGATGTTTGAACATCCACTTACACCATATACAAAAATAAATTCAAGGCAGTTAAAAGACTGAAATATAAATCCTAACAACATAAGAGTCATAGAGGAGAACATAGGGAGGAAAGTACCAGATATTCCATGCAGCACTAATTTCACTGATATGGCTACTAGAGCAAAGGACATAAAGTAAATAATAAAGAAATGAGATTTTATCAACATTAAAGGGCTTCTGCTTGGCTAAAGAAAATATCAGTAAAATGAAAAGGGAATCAACTGTATAGGAAAATGTATTTGCAAGTGATATCTTGGATAAAGGTTTGATCTCCAAAATACATAAAGAGCTCACATGATTCCACTCCAGGAAGACAAATAACCCAATTAAAAAATGGGCAAAAAACCTGAACAGATACTTCTCCAAGGAGGACTTACAGAGGGCTCAGAGACGTGAAAGGATGCTCAGAATCACTAGTCATCAGCGAGATGGAAATTAAAACCACAATGAGATACCACATCATACCAGTGAGAATGGCCATTATGTACAAATCAACAAACAACAAGTGCCGGTGAGGTTGTGATGAAAAGGAAACCCTAGTGCAGTGTTTTTCGGAATGCAGACTGGTGCAGCCACTGTGGAAAATAGTATAGAATTTCCTCAAAAAATTAAAAATGAAACTGACTTTTAACCCAGCAATTCAACTGCTGGGGTTGTATCCTGAGAATCCTGAAACATCAATCAGAAGAACCTATGCACCCCAATGTTCGTAGCGACACAATTTCCAATAGCCAAATAGTGAAAGAACGCTAGGTGCTCATTAGTAAATGAGTAGATAAAAAAATTGTGGTATATTTATACAATGGAATACTATGCAGTTGAATAAAAGAAGGATCTCCTACCCTTTGCAACAACATAGATGGATCTGGAGAGCATTAAGCTAGGTGAAATAAGCCAGGAGTTGAAAGACAAATGCCATATGATCTTCCCTATAAGTGGAACCTAGTCAACAAAACAAACAAGCAAACAAGATATAATCAGAGACATTGAAATAAAAACCAAACTGATAGTAACCAGAGGTGAGGCAGGATGGATATCGGTGGAAAAGGGGAAGGGTCATGAAGGAGTATGTATGAAGGACACATGGATAAAGCCAAAGGGGTTGGAGAAGTGGCTGGCTCTGGTGGGAGGGTCGTGATGGGGAAAATGGAGACAACTGTACTTGAACAACAATAAAAAATTGAAAAAAGAGAAAACTATTGACTTGGGATCCCTGATGAACTACTAAGATATGTTGATTTGCTTTTGGAATGTATGGTAGCACTGATGTAGCCTATTGTGCTGTATCTAATATAGTGAGAGTTTGCTAACATTACTAGTATATTGAAGACTCATTAATCCTCTATTTGAACATTAAGATATAATTGACAAATAACATTATATTAGATATTTGTATATAGTATGGAATGATCACTACAATATCAACGTTTGTCACCATACATAGTTACAATTTTTTTCTTTTGATGAGAACTTTTAAGATCTACTCTGTTGGTAACTTTCAAATATACAATTCAGTAACATTAACTACAATCACTATATTGTACTTTCATCCCCATTACTTATTTATAACTTGGACTTTTTACCTTTTGACCTACCCTCTTTTGCCTGCCCTCAACCCCTGACTCTCACAACCACCAACCTGTTCTCTATATTTATGAGCTTGGTATTTTCTTTAAAAATTAAAAAAATATTTTTGGGTTACACATGCTAGTAGATCTTAATGGTATTTGTCTTTCTCTCTCTTGAGTTATTTCACTTAATATAGTGCCCTCAAACTTCATCTGTGTTGAAATGCAAAAATTTCCTCTTCTTGGCATAATAATATCCCATTGTATACAGTTAACTGTTAAACAAGATGGGGTTGAACTGCATGGGTCTAGTCATATGTGGATTTTTTCAGTAAGTTTACAGCTGTCTTTTAATATCACTCGGTTTCACTTCGGCAGATTCAACTAATCAGTGATTGAAAGCAGTACTTTCTTTTCCTTTTTTACTGTAAATATTTGTTTGTTTGTTTATTTCTGTGAGGGGAAGAGAGGAAGAAAGAAAGGGAGGGAAACATGGATGCAAGGGAAAGACATCGATTTGCTCTCTTCCACATACGGCCCTACTGGGGACCAAATCCACAACCTAGTCATGTGCCCTTACTGGGAATCAAACCTGTGATCTTTTAGTTTGCCCAACCAACAAAGCCAGGGCTAAATAATTAAAAAAAATTTTAAATTAAAATTGACGTACAATATAATATTAGTTTTATTTGTATAATCCAGTGATTAGAGATTTATGTAACTTATGAATTGATTACCCTGATAAATCTAGTACCCATCTGAAACCATACATAGTCATTAAATAGTACTGATTGTATTCCATTTGCTGTACTTTTCATCCCCATGACTATTCTGCAACTACCAATCTGTACTTCTTAATTACTCCACCTGTTTCACCCACTCTACAATGCCTCTGCCATCTGCCATCTGACAAAATGTTTTTTTTTGTATCTGTGATTTTAGTTTATATTCCACATATAAGTGAAATCACATGGCATTTGTTTTCCTCTCTTTGACTTATTTCACTCAGCACAATACCCTCTAGGTCTATCCATGTAGTTGCAGATGGTGACATTTCATTTTTTTTTTCTGTCTGAATCATATTCAGTTGTATATATGCACCACTTCTTTGTCTATTCATTTATTGATGTACAGTTAATTTGTTTTCATATCTTGGCTATTGTAAATAATGCTTCAGTGAATGTATAAATGTATAAGTCTTTTCACATTAGTGTTTTGGGTTTCTTCGAATAAATACTGAGACGTGGAATTACTGGGTCCTTCTTTGTCTCTTGTTATATAGTCTTTGAGTTAAAGTCTGTTTTCTCTGGTATAACTATTGCTACCCCAGCTTTTGTTTGTTTCCATTTTTATGAATTAGTTTGTTGTCCCTTTATTTCCAGTTTGTGTGTGTCTTTGGATCTGAAGTGAGTTTCTTCTAGACAGCATATGTAAGGATCTTTCTTTATTATTCATTCAGGCTCAGTATATTCTTTGATTGGAGCTTTTATTCCATTTGCACTTAAAGCAATTGTTTATAGATATGTATTTAATGCCACTTTACTATTCACATATGTTTTTAAAAATTTTATTTTATTTAGTTTAGAGAGAGAGATAAAGGGGGAAGAGAGAGAAAGGGAGAGAAAAATAAAGAGAGCAAGACTTGGCTGGTGTGGCTCAGTGGATTGAGCACTGGCCTCTAAACCAAAGGGTCACTGGTTCAATTCCCAGTCAGGGCACATGCCTCAGTTGTGGGCTGGGTTCCATTGGGGGCACATGAGAGGCAAGCACACATTAATGTTTCTCTCTCTCTTTCTTTCTCCCTTCCTCTCAGTCTAAAATAAATAAATAAAATCTTTAAAAAAAAGAGAGACAGAGATTTTTTGTTACCTTTGTTGATGCCTTCATTTTTTGCTTCTTTTATATGCCCTGACTGGAGATCAAACCAGCAACTTTGGCTTATCAGGACATCACTCTAACCAAATTTATTACCTAGCTAGGACCTATTATTCGTATATTTTATTTTTTTACTTCTTTTTAAAAAATATATTCTATTGATTATGCTATTACAGTTGTTCCATTTCCCCTCTTTATTCCCATCTGCCCTGCACACCCCCTCCTACCCTCAATCCCCCCCTCCACTTAGTTCATGTTCATGGGCCATACAATTAAGTTCTTTAGTATCTCCATACCCTGTACTATTCTTAACCTCCCCCTGTATCTTTTCTACCTAACATTTATGTGACTTATTCCCTGTACCATTTTCCCCATTCCCCCTTCCCCTTCCCCATGATAAGCCTCCATGTGATCTCAATTTCTGTGATTCTGTTACTATTCTAGTTGCTTGCTTAGTTTGTTTTTGTTTTTAGGTTCAGTTGTTGACAGTTGTGAGTTTGTTGTCATTTTACTGTTCATAGTTTTGATCATGTTTTTCATAGATAAGTCCCTTTAACATTGCATATAGTAAGGGCTTGCTGATGATGAACTCCTTTAACTTGACCTTATCTGGCAAGCACTTATCTGCACTTCCATTCTAGTGACAGATTTGCTGGGTAGACTAATTTTGGATGTGGACTCTTGCCTTTCATGATTTTGAATACTTCTTTCCAGCCCCTTCTTGCCTGTAAGTTTCTTTTGAGAAATCAGCTGGTAGTCTTATGGGTACTCCTTTGTAGGTAACTCCTTTCCTCTTGTTGCTTTTAAGATTTTTTCCTTATCTTTAATCTTGGCTAATGTAATTATGATGTGCCTTGGTGTGTTCCTCCTTGGGTCCACCTTCTTTAGGACTCTATGAGCCTCCCGGACTTCCTGAAAGTCTATTTCATTTGCCAGATTGGGGAAATTCTCCTTCATTATTTTTTCAAATAAGTTTCCCATTTCTTGCTCTTCTTTTTCTCCTTCTGGCACCCTATGATTTGGATATTGGAATGTTTAAGGTTATCCCAGAGTTTCCTATGCCTCTCCTCATTTTTTGAGTTCTTATTTCTTCATTCTTTTTCTAGTTGAATGTTTGTTTCTTCTTTCTGGTCCAAACTGTTGATTTGAGTTCGATTTCCTTCCTGTCACTGTTGGTTCCCTGTAAATTTTCATTTATTTCACTTTTCATAGTATTCACTTTTTCCTCTATTTTGCAACCATACTCAGCCAATTTTGTGTGCATCCTAATTACCAGTGTTTTGAACTGTGCATCTGATAGGTTGGCTGTCTCTTTGTCACTTAGTTGTATTTTTTTTTTTTTTGAGTTGTGATCTGTTCTTTGATTTGGGCCATATATTTTTTTGTCTTGGAGTGCCTGTTATGTTCTAAGGGGCATACCCTTAAGTATTGACCAGGGTAGGGCTACCCATGTTGCTGTGTTTAGGTACTATCTGTGGGAGAGGTTTCCAGATGGAGCAGTGCTGCTTTTTGAGCTCTCTGCGGGCTTTCAGTCACTTCTGCCACTGCCCCAAGCAAATTGGGCCCTTATGGTGCTGATTCACAGGTGGGTGGTTTTATGTACATTCTAGGACCCAGTGGGTCTCTCCAATGAACTCTCCTGTGAGGTATGCAGTTTCTTTTGCTGCCTTAATCCCCACAGGTTTTTTCAGTCATAGGTTTGGGGGCTTTGTTTCCCTGTCCTGGTACCCTGGGTTTCATGGTCTCTCTCACTCACCAGTTGCTCCTCCCGATTTATCCACATTCAAATATGGGACCACCTGCTCCGTCAGCTGTGGCCTTGTCTTCCCTGGTCCTCCAGCCATCCCTTTGCCAGGAGTCCTCTCTGCTCTGACTGCCTGTCTCTGCTCCTCCTGCTGATCTGGATGAATATTTCTTCTTTAATTCCTTGGTTGTCAGACTTCTATACAGTTCAATTTTCTGGCAGTTCTGGTTGTTTTTTGTTCTTAAATTTGTTGTTTTTCTTTTGGTTGTGTGAGGAGGCACAGTGTATTTACCCACACCTCCATCTTGGCCAGAAGTCTTGACTCGTTTTACTTCTTAAAGAAGACCCTTTAACATTTTTTATAGTACTGATTTGGTGGTGATGAACTCCTTTACCTTTTTCTGGTCTAGGAACCTCATTGTATATCCTTTGCTTATAAATAATCCCTTTCCTGGGTTGAGCAGTCTTGGTTGTAGGTCATTGATTTTCATCACTTTGAATATTTCTTGACCATCCCTTTGGGCCTGAAAAGTTTCTGTTGAGAAATTAGTTGACAGCCTACTGCAGCTCCCTTTAGGTAAATAACTGCTTTTCTTTTTCTGCCTGAAGATTCTGTCTTTGTTTTTAATGTTTGGCTATTAATTATGATATATCTTGGTGTGAGTGTGTTAGGGTTCATGTTGTTTGTGATTTCTGAACTTTTTGGACATGTATATCCATTACTTTCACCAAATTAGTAAAGCTTTTCCTCATTTTTTCACATAGGTTTCATTTTTTTGCTCTGTTTCCTCCTTCTGGCACCCCCATGATGTGAATGTTGGTATGCTTGAAGTTGTCCCAGAGGCTCTATTATACTGTCCTTATTTTTTGGATTTTTCTTTTTTTTGCTCTTCTTGTTGGGTATTTTCTGCTATGTTATCTTCTAAGTCTTTCATTTGACCTTCTGCTGCATCTATTCCATGGTGATTTCCTGTAATGTAGTCCTCATTTCAGTTAATATAGTCTTCAGGAATAGGTAGTTGTGTTTTATGTTTTCTCTCTCCATTTTTATGTTTCTTATCTCTTTGTTGAAGTTTTCACTAGGTTCATCTACTCTTCCCGCAATTCATTGAGCATCCTTATAACTAGTGTTTTGAACTCTGCCTTTGGTCGATTGTTTGTTTCCATTTGGTATAGTTATTTTTCTGGAATGTTGTTTTCTTCTTTCATTTGTGACTTTTTTTGTACCATTATTTTGGCTGCCTCCGTGTGTGTGTGTGTGTGTGTGTGTGTGTGTGTTTTAATGTATTAGAGCTGCTACGTCTCCCAGTGTTGATAGAATGGCCTTAGGTAGGGTCCAGTGACATAGCCTGTAGTGGCACACCAGTGTCCAGGTGACACTCAGGTGTGTCCTCTGCATGGGCTGTGTATACCCTCCTGTTGTAGTTGAGCCTTTATTGCTGTCGGCATCTGAGTGTGAGGGATTTACCCCATGGTGATTGGCTGGGGGCCCTGGCTGTGACCACTGGGGAAGATCAGTTTTCTAGGGTGTGACCTCATGGAGCAGGAACATGAGCAGGAGTTATATCAACAGAGCTCTGGTGCCTGCTTAGGCCCCACCTTGGGTGTGTCACTTGGAGTTTTGGGTGGAGTTTTGATACCGTCTGAAGCTTCCCACTAGGTATGCAGATTCTGGTACCTTCTGCAAGGTGTAGTACAAGGTGAGCTGCCTCCCATGCACTGCTCATGGCCACTCAGCATGAGCAAGAACGCAATCTACAGATGGCTACTACTTGAGCCTGGCTTCTAGGTGCCTTGGAGAGGCCATGGTGTGAACCAAGTTTGTCTGCCACTAGTGCTAGGCCTGGAGCCTCTTAGTGAGAGGCCAGAGGCTGCTTATTTGAGAGATATTAAGAAAGTTGAAAGCATGAGACAGGGCAGGCTATTTGTGTAAAAGAGCCACTGGAAATGGCTTGGTTGGGCCTCAGAGGTGTGTAGTGCTAGGTCTCAGGCAATCACAAGGGCAGGACAAACAGTATTAGCTGGGCTGATTGAGACTCAGATATGGAGCCTGCTTGCCAACTGTTTGGAGGGAGGACTCAGCAAAGGAACAGAAGCATCTGCCAGCACTTCTGTCTGTGAGAAAGCTGCCCCTCCATCTCTTGCCATGTTTCCAGATAATGCAATTCCTTCCTATATGTCCCTGGTCCCTTTTGAGCTGCTGCCTCAGAGTTGGAGGTCAGAGGGACGGAGTCTGAGTAAGTCCATGTGCAGGCTCTTTAAGACTCACACCCAGGGCTCCAGAATCCTTTGTTTCACATAGCACACTCCCTGCTGATTTTTACAGCCTGAAGTCGTGAGGACTTCTCTTCCTGGCACTGTAGCCCTGGCTGTGAGGGGCTCTTGTGGTGCTGGGACTCTTGAATCTTGACAGGGAACCTCCACAGCTGAGATATCCCTCCTGATTTTGATCACACACATGGGTGTGTAACCAGCCCTTTGGCATCCTATCGGTCTTGATGTGGCTTCTTCTTAGTATTCTTAGTTGTAGGACTTCTGTTCTGTGACATTTCAAGTGCTTCTGAATGATGTTTGTTCTCTAGTTTTAGTTGTAACGTTGATGTGGTTGTGGGAGAATTAGAGTACCACTTTTACCTATGCCTCCATCTTGATTGGTAACAGCATTTTCAATCCTCCATTTGCAATTCATGGAGGCAGATGGCTGACTATATGTGTTGTTCTATACCATTTTATATAAGGGACTTTAACATTCTTGGATTTTGGTACCCATTGTGGGTCCTGGAACTAATTGTCCATGATACCGAGGGTCAGCTGTTGAGTTAAAAATTATATGTAGATTTTCAACTCTGTGTTTGTGGTGTGGTGGTGGGGGGGTAGAGTGGGGAATAGGGGTGTTTTTGCTCTTAACCTCACATTTTCAAGGGTTAGTTGTGTATATATGTGCATATGTGTATGTGTCACATTTTCTTTATCCATTCATCCATTGAACGACACTTAGGTTGTTTTCATATATTGGCTATGATCATTTACTCCCTTCTACCAATAAAAATCTATTATGCCTTATTTTAGACCTGTGTATTTTCACAACTGTTTTGTATGATCCTCATAATAATAATCACTTAATGTAGGTAGGTAGGGAAGAAAATTTTATTCCCATTTTACTTATAAGGAAAATGAGGCTAAGAGAGGTTTGATCTTTTTGACCAACAGTGTCACAGCAAGAACTTTGGATTTTGACATCCTGACTGGTTCTCTTTTCCCTACTTCAGGAAGCCAGTAGCTCTTCTGTGGTGAAGCTGCAGGGTCAAGCAAATTGAGTAAGAGGCAGAAGAAGCAAAGGAGCACTCAGTGACGAAGAAACATGTGGCAAAACCTCCCCTACCTTCAGTGTGACAAAAGCCATAATAAAATAGTACAATAAAGTGGGCCCTTCTAAGTCATTTTCTGATCATGGTTAGACCCAGAGATTGAGAAATATGGAATTTAACCCAATGGACAAATGTTTCTATTGACACATGAGAATTTTGAGAAAAATAGAATTTGAAGTCAAGGGATGACTGGATTTTTTGTTTCAGCTTTACTCAACTGAGCACTCTGTGAATTCCAGGCTCTGTGCTAGCTAGCTTGGAGTGGGAGGTGACATATCCATTTAAGGCTTACTAGTAGAGGCAGCCAAGTTGTATGGGAGAGTTGTAGGTGATGCATACTTCTGGGTTGCTCTCTAACAGGGTTAGAGTGTTGTGGTGGGTGGGGATTATTAAGGACTTTGTTGTCATGCTTATTAATCTGAATTTTAACCTCTCAAGGCTTCTGTTTCTGTCTGACTTCTGTTAGGTTATTGTTTTTTCAACCAAAGACTTTGTCTGCTTGGATACTTGCTACAGCTATTGCATTCACAATAGCCTCTGAGCTGTAAACAGTGTTAGAGAGTTTCTGAGGGCAATAGAACAGATGATAATTTATTCTGAAGAAGCCTACCTGCAGTGGAAGGCCATGGGTGATAAGAACATCCTCATTCTCTGAACCCACTGCAACCCAACCTTTGTTTTTCTGTTTCTTGCCTCTGCCCTATTCTTTGTGTCTGGACTCTCTTTTCTTCTCATGTGTGCTTCTCTAGCTTTAGGTATCTGTTTTCCTTTTACTCACATATATTTTTTTACTTTTTTGTTTTTACTCCTATCCTCTGCTCTGTTCCTTTCTCTTTGTTTTCCCCCTCTCCCCCATTCTTCATTGTGAGGCTAAACTTGTAGGAGTTCTCATTGTAGATCTTACATCTTTATACTGTACCAGTCAGGGAAGTTTCAGAATCTTTCAATCATTCCCATGGAAAAAAAGCAAGTCCTCTTTCATAGAGGTCCCAGAAAACAAGACCATGTGTGTCCACTGAGCTAAATGACCATTGCTGAACCGATTAATGAGGCCTGAAAGATACAGTATGTTAATTGCCTTAGGCCATTCCTGGTACTAGCACTGGGGTTAACTCCACCCAAATCACAGGTCTGTGGCTATGTAGAGATAATTCCCCCAAACAATGGTGTGGTTATTTTTTTTTTTGGGGGGGGGGATGTTTTAAGCATCTACTACAATAAAGGATGTAAAAAAATTCTTTGTAAATTGAAAGTAGTCTCCTGATGACTAGCATTAATTTTATTATGTTCTTGAAAGAATGTTTCACAATGTTATAAATGTGCTGAGATTAAAAAGTTGGTTATTGACAAAGATTTTACCATAATTATTACAACTTTTTTCATAATACAGAAATCTTGAATAACTTCAGTTATTCTTTCAATTTAACACCTGTAAATTCCATGTCCAAAATCCAAACCACAAAATTATTTCTTTAGGTAAATGAGAAGTGTTATTTCCAGATAGTTTTCAAAGTAACATAATAGGAAACTTCAAAGATATGTTTAAAGATATGTTAAGTTTCTTAAAAGATGTATTCATTTTCTTTTTTATGTAAATGTTCACTTGTACTAAATAGATGACATTTGTGCTTAATTTTAGCTACCTGGAAAATGACTTCCTACAGTGGTCAAAACATAGTGTTTTTTACTCATTTGATTATATTACATAGTATTACAAATGAAAGATTGTAACATTCAATATCAGTAGCTAAAAATGTAATTTTATATTTTCTGTCTTAAAAGTGATCTGGTATACAGTAGACAAATTACACTTGATTTGAATAGTAGCTAATTATTAACTTAGAGAAGATTGTCTCAACTACAATAAAACCATTACATTGTACAGATATGAGGGTGGCATGGATATGGTTTTTAGTGGGCATCAAATTTTTTGTAGTTTCATCGCTATAAACTTTTAACCCTTGTCATAAAATTGTCTGATATTTTTTAGTCTTAATATGATTTAAGTTGTCAACTGAAGATTGACTAACATCATCATCTAAACAGTATTCTTTAGTTGATATTGGTAAATAATAAGGAAGTGGGTTGGGATATGGTTCCAATTATTTCGTCACTCTTATTCTTCCGTTGTGTCTTATAGAAATATTATTGGAAGTTTTAGTAGTCTTCCAGTACTGAATTACAACCAGGCTCTCATAAATATTACAACAATGAGTTAGTCTTTTTAGCACCAAAATTCAGAAATTATTTTCACATATAGTATGTTTTGGCATTTTTGTTGTTACTATTCTTTCTCCAGATTTTTAATATTGGTCATATTTAAGGTATATGAAATTTTAACTCATGATTATAGCACATTTTTATGAATAAACTTTTGAATTTCAAACAAATATAGTAATCTGAGATTTATCTTTATGTGTCTTTACATGCAACTATGTGTGTGCTTTACCTTTTTATTCTCCACATCTTAAAAACAATTTTAATAAGGTGTATTTCACATACCATAATATTCACCGTATTTCAAGTGACTAATAATTTTTAGTAAATTTAGTGAGTAATACAACTTCACCATAAATCAGGTTTTGGAATAACTACTCATACAGTTACCTCTGGTCTGGGTGTCACCCATGAGGCTAGACTGGACCAGTTTTGAGTAGGGAGGGATGTAGGACTGGGTTGACTCAGAGAAATTCAAGGCCACTTATGACTTCTGGGGGCCCTAGAAAATTTTGCCTTTGTGGTTTCTTTCCTCCACCAAAATATTAAGATATGATTGCTTTGATATAATGATGAATAGAATGTAATTTATTTTGTGCATTCACTCTTTTCTTTTAATTTTAGAAGAAATTAAAATTAAAACATTTTTGTGTACCTCTAAATTATTATGAGCCTAAGACACTGTGCTTAATTTGTACGTTACCTCTGGAATGTGCCAAATCTGTGAAAAAAGACAATTGTGCAACCAAGAAGGAAGTAGAGACGGGATGTTGAGATTGTGCTGAAGGTTGAATAGAAGATGGAAAGGTAGAGAAGCAGCAGTCTATGACCAAGGTAATTGAGACAATGGAGCAGGAGAGGAAAAAAATATGAGTATTCAAGGAATCAGGGAACTTTCCGTTTATATTTGAACCTCTCTATTTTGAGCAGCCGAATGCATTCCTGCCTTGAAGGCCCTTGTGAGCCTGACAAAATTTAGTAACTTGCTGCCAATTTTTAATCCTAGTCCAATTTCCATTCTTTAACTGGCATTTTCCACAAGGCCTCCCACTGTTCTAATAATTTAAGTTCAACAACTACAAATGGATATTAATATTTAATATCTAATATTAAGGTGAGCAACCAGGAAGCTAAACACACACACACAATGAAAAAAAAAGCAGGTGACTTCTTAAGAACCCTACAAAGTATTTCAGATAATTTATTTTATACTATTGGTTGGATCGAATACAGGTGACTACAATACAAATCATGGTTCTGTTTTTTGAACATTTTAAAAGCACCAAGTTGTTTTAAAGAATCTAACAATAAACTACATGTAAATTAGATGACAATGAAATTTGTTTTCCCATTTTATTCTCTTCTCCTTTGAGATATTTTCCCATTAGGAATTATTGATACTACTAATTAAAAGGCCATTTTTCCCTCATTGTGGTTCACACATAAAAATATGCAATGCCCACTGTACCCTCTGGATGGATAGTTGAGCCTGCCTCCCCCCAGTACTTTGAATATGTTATTTCATTGTTCTCTGACATCTATGATTTCTAATGAGAAATGAGGTATTAATCTGTGGAGAATCTATTGCATATGATGAACTGATTCTCTCTTGTTACTTTAAAGAATCTCTCTTTTGGTGTTTTGAGTTTGTTTTTGATGTGTCTAAATTTGGATCACTTTGAGTGTATCGTGCTTAGAATTTGTTGAGCTTCTTGGATGTGTAGTTTAATGTTTTTTAAAAAAATTGGGATGTTTTTGGTCATTGTTTTTTCAAATATTTATTCTCCTCCTTTTAGTCTCTCCTCTTCTCTGGGATTTCAATCTCATAGTCATTCTCACACTTTCCTTTAATTCTTTGGACAGTGGTTCTTTCAGGTCTTAATAGGTATTTTATAGTAGCTGATTTAAAGTCTTTGTCTAGTAAGTAAAGCACTTGATTTTCCTCAAAGACAGTTCCTATTGACTGTGATTTCTACCCCCACCCCCTTCATGGCCATAATTACCTGGCTTTTTTTTTTTTTGTATGTCTTATTTTTTTGGTTGAAAACTGTATTTTATTTTATTTTTGTAATTTATTGATTTGAGAGAAATAGGAAGGGAGGGGGAGGGAAGAAAGGGGGGAGAGAGAGAGAGAGAGAGATTGGTTTGTTTTTCCACTTATTTATTGATTCATTGTTGCCTTGACTGGGGATCCAATCTGCAACCTTGGCATGTTGGGATGACATTCTACCCAACTGAACTATCCAGCCAGGGTGAAAACTGTGTATTTTAAATAAATAAATGTAGAATGTGGAAACTGTGGAATTTAGATGTCTCCCCTGTCCAACAGATTGCTGTTGTTGTTGGTTTAATGACTTTCTGAATGAATTATATAAAGTCTTTATCCTTTCTTTGTCTTGTATAGAGACTGAATTAGCTTAGTGGTCAGCTGCTGATTAGGCGGAGTATACTTAACTGCTTTGAATCAATGTACCCTCTAGCCTCTGTTGATGCACCGTGTATGTGTAGGGGTTTGAGTTTACAACTCTGTCTTAGCTTTCACATCATGCTTGTGCAGAATGTCAAGGTTGGCTATAAGTGAAATACTAAGCCTTCTCAGGTTTTTTTTGTGCATGCACACAGCACTGCACACACATTTGGCCTTCTAGATTACAGGAACATGTTGGAGAACTTTAATATTTTCTGTGGAACTGTTTTTACTTAGTGTTTCATTTTAAGTCTTTGGTTGGCGTCTCTTTTTTTTTTTTTTTGTTCCAGTTGGTATTGCCTCCTTAGCTAGCTGTGATGTTTAACAGTTACTGCTGATTGTTTTACACAAATATCCTCTAAATAGGACCTTTTGCACTAAGTTCTGTGGCAAGTCAAATAAAGCAAATGTGAAAATAGGATTTTTGCAGGGTAGTGCCAGGCAGGAAAAATAGCGACAGATTTCTGTTGATGAAGCTTTTTCATAAGCTTCAAACTCAATCTGCTCCCTTCAGTGGCTTCAAGGTTGCTGGTAGTCATAACTACTTGCTGTTGGTTTTCAAGGCTATCAAGAAGTTGGGAGAGGTGGATGGTACTGTGGCAAGTAAGACATCATAAAGCTTGATGTTTTTACTTAAGTTCAGTCATTTTCCTTGAATAATTGTTCATCAGTTGTTCCAAGGCTTTGATTAATTTATAGAGCTCTAAAAAAAGTTGATTTTGAGAATATTGCCAGTGTTTTTTCATTGCTTTTGTGGCAGAAATCTTTATTCAACATTTTCAGTGTATATATATCTTGAAACAAACTAAGCAAACAACCAGAACAGGGACAGAATCATAGGTATGGGTATTATCTAGAGGGTTATCATGTGGGAGGGGGAAGGGGAGAAAGGAGGAAATGGTGCAGGGATCAAGAGGCATAATTGATAGGGACACAGTAGACAGGGGAATGTTAAGAATAGTGCAGGAAAGGGGGAATCCAAAGTACTTACACATACAACCCATGGACATGTAGTAATGGAGTGAGGGAGGATCGCTGGAGGGAAGTGGGGTACTGGGCAGAGGGGGACAAAGGGAAGAAAATGGAGATAACTGTAACAGCATAATCAATAAAATATACTTTAAAATAAAATACATTAGAATAAAAAAACAAAATGACAGTGAGTAGAACAATGAATCTGCATCAAATTTTGCATTAAGCTTGAGACATACCTAGATCTATATATTTATCTATCTATCTATCTATACATGTATATATCTTTAATCCATTTTGAGTTTATTCTTTTTTTAATATTTTATTTAACTTTTTAGAGAGAGAGAAAGGGAGGGAGAAAGAGGAGGAGAGAAACATTAATGTGTGGTTGCCTCTCATGTGGTCCCCACTGGGGACTTGGCCTCCAACCCAGGCATGTGCCGTAGACTGGGAATTGAACTGGTGACCCTTTGGTTCACAGCCCATGCTCAGTCCACTGAGCTACACCAGCCAGAGCTTGAGTTTATTCTTGTATGTGATGTAAGAAAGTCATCTAATTTTATTTTTATTTTTATATGTATCTGTCCAGTTTCCCCAACACAATTTATTTAATAGATTTCCTTTACCCCATTTATTCTTGCTTCCTTTATAATAGATTAATTGACCACATAGTTGTGGGTTTAATTCTGGGCTCTCTTTCTGTTCCATTGAGGCATGTGTCTGTTTTTATGTCAACACCATGCAGTTTTGATTATGATAGCCTTGCATAGTTTTTATATCAGGTAGTGTGATAACTACAACTTTGTCCTTTTTTTCTGAAGATTACTTTGTCTATTAGGGGTCTTTTGTGGTTCCATATAAATTTTAGGATTATTCATTCTAGTTCTGTGAAAAATGATCATGGTATTTTGATAGGGATTGCATTGAATCTATAGATTGTGTTGGGAAGCAGTGATGCTAATTCTTCCTTTCCATGAGTATGGTGAATTCTTCTGGGAAGTAATGGTGTTAATTCTCCCTGTCCATGAGTGTGGTGTATACCACATTTATTTGTATCTTCTTCAACTTCTTTCTTTAATGTCTTATGTGGGGGAACTTTGTCCAGCAGAGCTCCCTCAGACACCATAGATGAGAATAAGTCTACCAGGACATGATCTGCTTGGGGAGAAAAGGCTGACCAGTCTCTCAGAGGATCCTCTCTGAGAGGCTCTCTCTCAATGGGCTTTTATTGAGTTTAGCTTGCATAGGGATGCATATCAAAGAAAGGAGGTATAGTTTACAGATACCATTCTGGGATCATGGGGGTCCTTTTGAGTCAGGGTGTGGTAGACAAGGTGACACCAATTGGCTGTAAAACCTTGGGAAACAAACTTATTTTGTGCTTGGACCCTTAACATTTAAATTGAGGATATTCTTAGCAAAGCACATTTCACAGGATTTTATGCAGTTTTTCTCAGGCCAGATCACTCCTCCCCCACCCCCTGCAACTGCCCACCAGGAACTGCCCATTCCAGCACAGGGCTGCACCCTCCTTTGGCATTGTTTCAGGCCTGAATCAGGCAGAGTAAACAAGGCAGCCAAGAGATTAGGAGACTTTTTACAGATAGAATGAGGACTCAGGCTATGATAAAGCCAAGGGGTGTGGGTCTTTTGTCCCTCCTCCACAATCCTTAAGTCCTTCCCTGATGGCCTCTTTGTGACTGTGCCTGTCTTAGGTTATCCCTTCCTTAAGGAATATTACCTGTCATTGACTATTCACCCATCCTCCAGGGGCCAAACAGGGTGAAGTAAATGGGCTGCACCCCTGCTGGGAGGATGTTTTGTCTCCTTAGTGGCTTATGGTTCGAACGCCCCCTAGCTATGGGTCCTTTTCACCTGTTGGCGAGGTTACAGCTCCTGAAACCAGGCAGTATGGTTCCCAACAGTCTTATAGTTTTTTGAGTACAGATCTTTTACCTCCTGGTTAAACTTATGTCTAGGTTAATTTTTTGATGTAGTTGTAAATGGGATTGTTTTCTTAATTTCTCTTTCTGATAGTTCATTCTTTGTATATAAGAATGCAACTGATTTCTGAATATTAATTTTGTATCCTACTTCTTTACTGAATTCATTTATTTATTCTAATACTTTTTGGTACACTCCTTAGGGTTTTCTCTAGTATGATGTCATCTGCAAATGACAGTTTTACTTATTCCTTTTCAATTTGTATGCCTTTCATTTCTTTTTATTGCCTGATTGCTGTGGCTAGTACTATCAATACTGTATTGAATAGATTGGTGAAAGGGGACATTCTTGTCTTGTACCTGATAAAGAAAATGTTTTAGTTTTTCAACATAATGTTGAGTATTATGTTAGCTGTTAGTGTGTCATTCATGGCCTTTATTATGTTGGACTATGTTTCTTCTACTCCTACTTTACTGAGAGTTTTTATCATATGTGGATGCTGGATATCATCAAAGCTTATTTTGCATTTATTGAAATGATTATTGATTTTTATCTTTCATTATGTTTATATGGTGTATCATATTAATTGACTTGTGGATATTGAACTAATCTTGCATTTTGGATGGAAGTCCACTTTGTCATGGTGTATAATCTCTTTAATATATTGCTGAATTTGGTTTGTTAATATTTTGTTTTAGATTTTTACATATATGTTTATGAGGGATATTGGTCTGTAATTTGTTAAAAGTATTTTTCTTTGTGTTTGGAATCAGGAAATTCTGACCTGTTAAAATGTGCTTGGAAGCCTTGCCTCCTCATAAATTTTTTGGAATAGTTTGAGAAGTATAGGTGTTAGTTCTTTAAATGCTTAGTCAAATTCACTTGTGAAGCTGTGTGGTCCAGAACTTTTGTTTTTTGAGTGTTTTTTAAAAAAATTTATTACTGATTCAATTTCATTAGCAGCTAGCTCTCTGCTCAGATTTTCTGTTTCTTATTGATTCAGTGTAGGAAGATTGTATATTTCTAGGAATTTATCCTTTTTTATTTAAAAAATTTTCCAATGTGTTAGCATATAAATATCTTTGTATTTTATTTATTTTGAATCCTCACCCTAGGATATGTTTATTGACTTTAGAGAGAGAGTAAAGGAGAGAAAGAGAGAGAGAGAGAAGCTTTGCACCCTAGGGTGTGTTTATTGACTATAGAGAGAAAGGAAAGGAGAGAAAGAGAGAGAGAAGCTTTGATGTGAGAAACATTGATTGATTTTCTCCTATACATGCCCATCAAACCTGCAACCTTTTGGTATATGGGATGATGCTCCAACCAATTTAGCCACCTGGCCAGGGCTGTATTTTTTTTTAGACTCTGATTTATGGATGTAGAAAGAGAGGGAGAGAAACATCAATGTGTAGTTGCTTCTCTTGTGTCCTCCACTGAGGTCCTGGCCCACAACCCAGGCATGTGCCCTGACTGGGAATCAAACTGGCAACCCTTTGGTTCACAGGCCGGCACTCAATCCGTTAAGCCACACCAGTGCTTGGTATGATTTTAGTCTTCTTCAATCAAGACTTGTTTTGTTGTTTATTCTGGGAAATGTTCTATATGTGCATGAAAAATATATATATTCTGTTGTTTCTCAGTAAAATGTATTTTCTTTATTCCTTACCCACTTGTATTGAAAATGAAAAGTAATTCTTAACTATGATTATGTCTACTCTCTACTCCTTCACTGTACATGCAGTACTGTGCTAAAACAAATAATGGCCTTGAGTAATGTCAGTGTCCTTATGCTCAGACTTGTGAAAATGTTACAGGTCTTACAAGGCAAAGAGAACTTTGTAGATATGACTAACTTCAGGATTTTAATTTGGGAAGATTATCCTGGATCTGGGTGAGCCTAATGTAAATACAGGTGTCTTTTTTAGAGAGAGGCAGGAACAGCAGTCAGTAATCTGAGATGTAACAATGGTGGCAAGAAGGTGGAGTGAGTGAGGAAAAGAGCCATGTACCTAAGGAATGCAGACAGTCTCTACAAGTCAGAAGGGGGAAGGAAAAAGCTTCTCAGAGTCATCGGACTGAACCAGCCTGGCTGACCCCTTGACATTAGCCCAGTGAGAGGGATTTTAGACTTCCGACCTCTAGGACTGTAAAATAATATGTTTAAGCCACTAAATTTGGGGTAATATGTAACAGCAAAAATAGGAAATTGCTTCACCACCGATTCAGTCAGAATAGGCTGTAGAGTTTGCTATTGTATATAAATTTTTGTCAATGTTAAAGAAATCATGTTCTGTGCAAATGAAAATATATAACAATCCTGATTCAAACTTTACATCACTGACTAAGGTACTCATTCTTAATGTTAACTATATATATGCACATACATATATATATTTATATTTTATTGTTCAATTACAGTTGTCTGCATTTTCCCCCTACCACTCCCCCCACCCCAGCCAAACCCACCTCCCTCCCTTGCTTCCATCCCTGCCTCCTTGGTTTTGTCTCTATGTTTTTTATAGTTGTTCCTAAAAACCCTTTCCCCCATTATCTCCTCCCACCTCCCCACTGGTTACTGTCAGATTGCCCTTAATTTTAATGTCTCTGGTTATATTTGGCTTGTTTGTTTATTTTGTTGATTAGGTTCCAGTTAAAGGTGACATTATATGGATTTGTCCCTCACCATCTGGTTTATTTCATTTAGCATAATGCTCTCCAGTTCTATCCATGCTGTTGCAAAGGGTAGGAACTCCTTTCTCTCTGCTGTGTAGTATTCCATTATGTAAATGTACCATGGTTTTTTTGATCCACTCATTTGCTGATAGGCACCTAGGTTGCTTCCAGCACTTGGCTATTGTAAATTGTGCTTCTATGAACATTGGGGTGCATAGGTTCTTTTGGATTGGTGTTTCAGGGTTCTTAGGATATAATCCCAGCAGTGGAATTGCAGGGTCAAAAAGCAGTTCCATTTTTAGTTTTCTGAAGAAATTCCATATTGTTTTTTACAGTGACTGTACCAGTCTACATTCCCACGGACAGTGTACTAGGGTTCCCTTTTCTTCACATCCTCTCCAACATTTGTTGTTTGTTCATTTGTTTATGATGTCCAATGTGACTGGTGTGAAGTGGTTTCTCATTGTGGTTTGGATTTGCATCTCTCTGATGGCCAGTGATGCTGAGCATCTTTTCATATGTCTCTGGGCCCTCTGTATGACCTTCTTGGAGAAATGTCTGTTCAAGTCTTTTGTCCATTTTTTTATTTCGGTTTTTTGTCTTCCTGGAGTGCAGTTGTGTGAGTTCTTCATGTATTTTGGAGGTCAAACCCTTGTCTCAGATATCATGGGCTAATATATTTTCCCATATAGTTGGTTCTATTTTCATTTTAATGCTGTTTTCTTTAGCCATGCAGAAGCTTTTTAATTTGATGAGGTCCCATTTGTTCTTTCCTTCATGTCTCTTGCTTTAGAGGATATATCAGTGAAGGTATTGCTGCGTGTAATATCTGATATTTTCCCACCTATGTTCTCCTCTAGGACTTGTATAGTATCACCACTTATATTTAAGTTTTTTATCCACCTTGAATTTATTTTTGTGTGTGGTATAAGTTGGTGATTGAATCTCATGTCTTTGCATGTAGCTGTCCAGCTCTCCCAACACCATTTGTTGAAGAGGGTATTTTGATTCCATTTTATGCTTCTGCCCCCTTTGTCAAATATTAATTGACCATGGAGACGGGTTTATTCCTGGGCTTTCTGTTCTGTTCCATTTGTTCATGTGTCTGTTCTTATGCCAGTACCAGGATGTTTTGATTATAGTGGCCTTGCAATACAGTTTAATACCAGGCATTGTGATCTCTCCTACTTTGTTTGTCTTTCTCAAAGTTGCTGCAGGTATTTGGGGTCATTTATTTTCCCTATAAATTTCTGAAATGTTTGTTCTATATCTGTGAAATATGTCATTGGTACTTTAATAGGTATTGCATTGAATCTATAAATTTCTTTGGGTAATATAGAGATTTTGATGATGTTAATTCTTCTAATCCATGAACATGGTACATGCTTTCAATTGTTTGTTTCTCCCTTAATTTCTTTCATCAGTGTTGTGTAGTATTCTGAGTACAGGTCTTTTATCTCCTTGGTTAGGTTTATTCCTAGGAACTTTATTTTTCTTGTTGCTGTATGAAATGGGATTTTTCCTGATTTCTGTTTCTGATATTTCATTGTTGGTTTAAAAAAATGCCTTTGATTTCTGAATATTGATGTTGAATTGTGTTTTTTGCTAAATTCTCTTATTAGGTCAAGTAATTTTTTGGTGGAGTCTCTAGTATTTTCTTCCTCCTTTCCAATTTGGATGCTTTTATTTCCTTTTTTGGTCTGATTGCTGTGGCTAGTACTTGAATACTATGTTGAATAGGTGTGGTGAAAGTGGGCATCCTTGTCTTTTTTCTGATCTTAGTGGGAAAGCTCTAAGTTTTTGCCCATTGAGTATGATGTTGGCTGTATGTCTCTCATATATGTCCTTTATTATGTTAAGGAAGCTCCTCTATTCCCACTTTGCTGAGTGTTTTAATCATAAATGAATGCTGTACCTTATCAAATGCTTTTTCCACATTTATTGCTATGATCATGTGATTTTTGTCCTTTGTTTTGTTTGTGTGATGTATTACCTTTACTGAGTTGCGAATATTGTACCATCCTTGCATCCCTGAGATGAATCCCAATTGATCATGTATGATTTTTTCTGTTTCTTTTAATTTTAATTGTTGTTCAAGTACAATTTTCTGCCTTATACTCCCATCCCATCCAACCACCCAGCCCTCCCCCCAGCCCTCTCCACCTCCCTCCTGTTTCTACGCCCCCTTTGTTTTTGTCCATGTGTCCTTTATACTTGTTCCTGTAAACCCTTCCCCTTTTCCCCTGAAATTCCCTCCCCTCTCCCCTCTGGTCACTGTCAGCCTGTTCTCTATTTCAGTGTCTTTGGTTATATTTTGCTTGATTTGTTGATTAGGTGCCTGTTAAAGGTGAGATCATATGTATGATCTTTATAATGTATTGCTGGATACAGTTTGCCAATATTTTGTTGAGGACTTGAGCATCTAAGTTCATCAGTAATATTGGCCTGAAGTATTGTTTCTTTGTTATTTCTTTATCTGGCTTTTGGATTAGGATGATGCTGGCTTCATAAATGGAGTTTGAGAGTCTCCTGTCTTCTTGGATTTTTTGGAATAGGCTTAGGAGGCTAGGGGTTAGCTTATCCTTAAATGCTTTGTAAAATTCTTCTGTGAAGTTGTCTGGTCCAGGGGTTTTGTGTGTTAGAAGCTTTTTGACTACTTCTTAAATTTTATCAGCTGTTATTGGTCCGTTCATGCTTTCTGTTACTTCCTGATTCAGTTGTGGAAGATAATATTTTTCTAGAAATTTGTCCATTTCACCTAGGTTTTCAAATTTCTTGGCATATAGTTCTTTATGGTAATTTCTTACAGTTGTTTGTATTTCTGTGGTATCAGTTGTAATTTCTCCTCTTTCATTTTTTATTGTGTTTATTTGGGTCTTTCTTTTTTTCTTGATGAGTCTGCTTAAACACTTGTTGATTTTGTTTATCTTTCCAAAGAACTAGCTCCTGGATTTATTGATCCTTAGAATTGTGCTTTTAGTCTCTATGTCATTTAATTCTGCTCAGATCTTGGTTATGTCCTTCCTTCTACTTGCTCTGGGCTGTCTTTGTTTATGTTCTTTCAGATCTTGTATATGTAGAGTTAGGTTTTTTATTTGAAATGTTTCTGTCTTTTTTGGGTAAGTCTGTATCTCTATGAACTTCCCTCTCAGGACTGCCTTTGCACTGTCCAATAAGTTTTGGATTATTATGAGTTCATTACTTCCAGAAAATTTTTGATTTCTTCCTTAATCTCATTCTTGACCCCTTCATTGTGTTATAGCATACTATTAAATTTCCATGAGTTTGAGTATTTTTGAGTTTTTTCCTTGTGGTTGGTTTCTAGTTTCAGTCCCTTGTGGTTAGAGAAAATGCTTGATATGATTTCGATTTTCTTGATTTTTTGAGGCTTGTTTTGTGTCCTATCATGTGGTTTATCTTGAAAATATTCCACACGCATTTGAAAACAATGTCTATTTTGCTCCTTTGGGATGATAGGCTCTGTAGCAATTTTTGATTTTAAGATGGATTTCCATAGGGGTAGAGAACTAAAACATTGCTTAGAAACAATTGCCAGAAATTTCAGGGTAGCTTTCAAATTCACCCTGTGGGTTCTTCATTTGTTATCAGTTCAGTCAATTTTTCCTGAAGCTGAACCACCCTTATAGAATTAGAAGATAATACAGATACATTCTGAGGTTTTCTCTAAAGGAAGCTGCAGAAATTTAAAACATAATTCCAAATCACATAAATCATTGAGTCTTATTTGAAATGATGACTTCCTTTCCATCAAATAGTTGTGGAATTTTTAATATTTTGATTCTATTGAAATGAAGTCAGACCACAGAGTAAAATGTGTACATTTTCCTTTTGACTTCTGTTCAATCTATAGTTCCAGTGTGAGTCTGAAATTTGTACTTCTTTGAGTAGAGACAGGCTTTCAAAATTCAGTGACTATAGTTTCAGGTTCACTATGTACATACATGTGGTTTCAAGTTCAGTTATATACTATCCTGTAAGCCACTACGGGAAGACCAAAAGACTTAACAAAGCAGCTCAGTGAATCATTTTTTTCTTTGACATTAGTACCTTATTGAAAATCTGGTTTGTTTTTATACACTTTCTGTTTCAGCATCTTCTAAAATATCCCCAAGCTGTTGTGCTTTGATTTGTAATAGTATTTTAAAGTGTATGATATTGGTCACTTCCTGCATCAAATTATATAATGAAACTGATTTTCAGAATTAAATCATAAGTTTTCTGTCTTTGAAGGTTGAACTTAATACATTTCCTTTTTATTTGACTGAAATAAACTGTTATTCCTCCATATTTGTTTATTGTCATATTAGTAATGAGAAATTTTATATGTTTAAATCATATTTCACAGTTCTTTTTATGTCAGCTTGTTAGGTTTTATTTGTTGCCTCATGACTGACTATCTGGGCATTAAAAATTTTTGTTGTCACTGTTAAAAATCCCACATTGATTATGTCTTGATACCCAGAAAGGCTGTATTTTATTTCTGAGCTGTATGTTGAGTCTTTTTCAAAAATGTTTTTATTTATTGATTGACAGGAAAGAAGGGGGAGATAGAGAAAGGGAGGGAGAGAAAGAAGGGTGCTGCCTACTTAATAATCCATTCATTGGTTGCTCTTGTATGTTCCCTGACTGGGGATAGAACTTGCAGCTTTGGTGTATCAGGATGACGACTTACCAATTGAGATACCTGGCCAGGGTGTGTATATTGAGTTTTTATAAGCAGTACTCAAACTTGACTGCATGTTGAAATCAACTGGAAGTTTCAAAAACTTCTGCCTGTGTCCTACTCCCAGAGATTCTGGTTTAATTGGTGTAGGATATAGCCTAGGCATTGGAATTTTTAGTTTTCCAGATGATTCTAATGTTCGGTAGTGTTTGAGAACTGCTGTTCTACAGAATGATTCCCAAATGTATGATGTGTGAAAATCACCAGGGAGTTTTGTTTTAACTTAGATTTTTAAGTTTACAACAAAATTGAGAGAAGGTGCAGGGATTTCTCATATATTTCCTGCTCCTATCACATTATCACCAGCACTCTTCAGAATGGTACATTTTTTTACCAATGATAAAACTACATTGACACATCATAATCACCCAAAGTTCATAGTTTAGCTTAGGATTTACTCTTGGTGTTAGACATTTTGTGGATTTGGATAAAAGTATAGTGATTTAATTCCATTATTATAATATTATACCTAAATTTCTTTAAATAAATTAAAAACAGCCCTGGCCAGATAGCTCAGTTGGTTAGAGTATTGTCCCAGTTCGCCAAAGGCGCTGGTTCGATTTCTCATCTGGGCACATAAAAGAAGCTACCAATGAATGCATAAATAAGTGGAACAGCAAATCTCTGTTTTTCTGTCTTCCTCTCTCTGTTTCTAAACCAATCAATAAATTAAAAAATATCACACAGTATATTTTCAATGCCCTAAAAATCCTCTCTATTTGCCTATTCATTCCCTGCTTTCCCCTGCCCCACAACCACTGATCCTTTCACTGTCTCTGTAGCTTTGTCTTTTCTAAGCTGCCATATAGTTGGAATTATACAGCATGTAGCCTTTTCACATTGGCTTCTTCCACTTAGCAATATACACTTAAGTTTCCTGCATGTCTTTTCATGATTTGATAGTGCATTTCTTCTTAGTGCTGAGTAATATTCTATTATCTGGATGTACCAGAGTTTTGGTAATTATGAATAACCAACATTTTGGCAGTTAAAATAAAGCTGTTTTGGCAGTAATGAATAAAGGTATTCTAAACACACACATTCAGGTTTTTGAGTGGACTTTAAGTTTTCAACTTATTTGGATAAATATCAAGGCATGCTATTGCTGGATCATATGGTAAGATTATATTTAGTTTTGTAGGAAACCACCAAACTGTCTTCCAGAGTGGCTGTACCATCTCCATTCCCACCAGCAATTAATGAGAGTCCCTGATGCTCCATATCCTCTCCAGCATTTGGTATTGTCATTGTTTTGCAGTTTGGTTATTTTAATAGGTGTGTAGTAGTCTAGGGACTTTATTGTTTTTTTAAATAACAAAAACAACAGATTCATTGGTCTCACACTCTTTTTTTTTTAATCTTCACATGAGGATATGTTTGTGGATTTGAGAGAAAGAGGGAGGGAGGGAGAGAGAGAAAGAGAAACATCAATGTGTGAGAGAGACATCAAACATTTGCCTCCCATACTTGCCCCAACTGGGGATGGAACCTGCACCCTAGGTATGTGCCCTGACTGGGGACTGAACTCACAGCCTTTTGGGTCCAACCAGCTGAGCTACCTGACCAGGGTGAAATCACCTTCTCTTAAAGCATGTGTTGGGTGTTAATTTGGGCTGGCCTCACACTCTTATTTGTCAGATGCAGTGGGTCTGGGGCAGGACTCTGGAGCTTATATTTTGAAGCAGCACCCAGGTGACTCTAATGTAGTAGATCTGTGGGTCCCAATTTTAAAAAAATGTTTCTTAGAGCAAATCTGCAGTGTATCTCTTCCGAGGCAGCCACTGGCCAGCAGTGACCTCGAATACTGCAGCTGCTTATGATACGAGAAAACATACACATGGATTACTGAATCCTATGGAGGAATAGGAACGGCATGGGCACTCTCTCTAATGGAGAGCATGCCATTTTCCTGCCTGAGCAGGCTTTTATTAAGAATACAGATACAGTTTGTTGATTACAGTCTGTCAGGGAAGATCAAAAGGAATAGATAACTTTCAAAGGGCTGACAAAGCTCATGCTGAGATTTTGGGGTTTTATCACTTAAAAGGCTACAGGACCTAAAAGGCTAGTTTTGTTTCCTGCTCATGCCTTCATATTCTAATTCAAGAGCATCCTCAGCAAGCAGGTCTCACAGGATCTTGCATATTCTATGCCCCAAGTCTAATTATCCTGGGGGTCTGCCGACTCTGGTCTGGACTGCACTGCCCTTGTTATTTCCACAGGCCTGAGTTGGGCAGAGGAGACAGAGGCAGCCAGGAGACTTGGATTTCTTACAGCCACAGCAAGGACTCAGGCTTTGTCAAAGCCGAGGGGGCAGGGGTTGATGTCGATCACTCCCTCATTTCCACAGTCCCTTGAGTCTCTTCCCTGCAGCCTCCATGTGATCATGCCTGTCTTAGGTGATTCCCCCCTTTGGGGAACCTTACCCATCATTGGCTAACGGATCAAGCATTGGGGACTAGGCAAGGAGCAGAAGCAGTGCTCCTGCCAGGGAGATAAGCTTGTCTCCTTAGTAGCTTCTGGTCCCAAGGTCTCTCACTCAGCTTTAATCATTGGGGGTTACAGCTTCCTGAGACCAAGCAGGACAGACCCCAACACTCTTCCACGTATCATCTTGATAGTCCTAAAATTACATGGTATTAAAGTTCCCCTGAGTAATTTTTAATCAGTACTCATCATACACATAGCAAGATTTTTGGCTGGCCTGTGGGTTTTATTATGGACATCACTATGTACTTTAGGTCTTTGTTCTACTAAAGCTCCATGGGACTTTTAGCTGGGAAACTAAAAGAACTAAAAGAACTTATAGTGGTTAAAAACAACCTTAAGGCTTTTTGATTGTTTGGTACATATAACTTTAGGTATTGATAATGTGAATTAACTGAAAACCAGCAGGTGACTGGTCAGTATGATTTACAGCCATAAGGAATGTGGGAACTCTTCATACTGAACCCTTGACTTGAAGGGAAACAGCTACAGAGAGGGACATTCGGCAGCCACAGACACAAACCTCAAGTCAGATTCCACTCCTCACATATTGGTGACCAGAGTTGACATTTATCCTTTTAATCATATTTACTCCCATAGGCATGTTATCAATCATGGCATTTTAAAAGTAAAAAATAAAATAAAAATGGCTTAGCTGCTAATTAGAAAATATAATTTACAAAATAATTAGATTTGTAAGTAGTTCTGTGGTGAAGGGTATTTGTTAATTTAAGCAGAAGTTGTGTTTTATTAATATATGTTAAAAAATCAATTGTATAGAAATTGAAATGTATCAGGTATGTATAGAAAACAAATATTTTATCACTGTGTTTCTTCCTAATGACACTAATGGAGTGAAGCACAGGACTTTTCTACCCTTTTAACAAAAGAAATATATATTCAGGAAAAAAATGCCAAAAACATACAAATATATACCTTACAAATTATTATTTTTTTTGTAATTCCACTTCTCAGCAGTAACTACTATTAAAAAGTTTGGTGAGTACTTCAGGGAAAAATCTCATTAAAAGAACTCACTGATGACCCCAGCCCCAGCTGGGTTGCTCAGTTGGTTAGAGAACCTTCCTGATATGCCAAGGTTGTGGGTTTGATCCTTGTCAGGGCACATACAAGAATTAACCAATGATTGCATGAATAAGTGGAACAACAAATCTATGTGTTTTTTTTTTTTTTCTCTCTCTCTCCATTCCATTCTCCTCCTCTCTAAAATCAACAAATAAAAATTTTAAAACAAGAACTCACTGATAGATCTTTTTTGAATTACTTCTAGGGACATATATAACTATTTTGTCTTAGTGATATAATTAACTACAATATGGTGTTAGATGAAAACGAAACTTTATAAGTCACAATGTAAACATTCCCTGTATGAGAATTTTTTAAATGTAATTACCTGTCTATTTAGGTCTACAGATAAATTTTGCCTTGTTTGATGCTTGCCCTGCTGCCCTTCCTACACCAACCATGTGTCTCCTCCACCATGGGCTTAATTTCTGCATCTCATTTCTTTTGGAGGTTCCATAAAGCAGGAACTGCTGATGGGGAACTGCGTACAATTTGCTTTGCTGTTCGGAGCAGGTCTTCCAGCCCTCCTTCTTGACTGCTTATAAACTCCATAATTCACTAACTGAAACATTATACTGGAAAACACTGAAATACTCAGTTTGGTGATAACGATATGTCCTCATTGGGTGACTAAAATACTATGAATAAATAGTTTGAATTATTTCTTGAGGAAAATGAAGTACTCTAGTAAATTATTAGCAACCTTTCTTACTTTTCAAGTTAATAGTTTAGATTGGTTTTATAAAAGTCATATGTTTATTTAGGAAATAGTGGGGGAAATTAAAATGTAAGGGTAATTTTACAAATGCCATAGTAAAATAAAAGCAGCCAATATTAACACTGATCTCCTAAACATTTACCCCCACCCTGTCTGCATCTCTAAAGACATTTTGTTCCCAAAAAAGTAATAGATTGATTCCATAGAGTGGAGATAAAATGTAGGTTATTACTAATATTAGTTTCCTTTTTTATGTAAACATTCTGGATTAGTTATAGAAAAGATTATGGTAATCTGCAGAAGAAGATATACACGTGATTCACCTACTTTATCACTGGATGGCACTGTGGGTTCATGAGCTGCACTAGAAATAGGATCTCTTGGTCGCTTAAAATACCATGCTCCATCTTTCTGGAGAATACGTTTTTATATTCACTTTTAATGTTTGTAATTGTACTTGTTACTCATTTCCAAGTACACATTTAAATTTATATTGTGTTTATTAGGTAGAACCTTTTAATATGCATTCAAAATACATATTTGTCCTGTAAAGGAAAACCCTCAGCTTAAAAAAAAAACCCCTTAATTTTAAGGTTTTGTTGAATTAAATTCTTTCCATTTGGTAACTGTATTTAGGTGTATGGGGCACTAGTGAGGAATATGGACTCTGGAGCTGGACTACTGAGATTTAAACCCTTAATATGTTCCTGAGTAGTTGAGACCCTTGGTCAAGTCTAGAAATGGCTCTATGCCTCAGTTTTCTCATTTATTAAATGAGGATAATAACAGTGTTTGCCCCCTAAAATTGTTGTGAGGATTTAAATAAGTTTACATATGTAAAGTGCTTACTCAGTGCCCATTGCATAGTAAGCACTGAAAAACTGTTAGCTTTTATTATTCTATTATTATTACCATTGTCTCTATGTTAGTTTCCTTTTTATTATTCTATTTCATCCAGTCCCTCTTTAGCATTCTCTCACCTTTTACTACATTTCTTAACCCTCCTAACATAGGAGCATATTGATTGCAGCAATTGTTTAGAATATAAACATTAAAAGTAATAGTCTTACCTAGCTACTGCTTTTTAAGTCATGTATGTGTTAAAATGTCTCAGTGAAAATTAAGTTAAAAATACCAATGACATATTTATTGCTTATTACAAATATGCATTCGAGGCATGTGGATAGTGACTCGTGCTTAGACTAGGCAGAAAACTGAGATAACTTTCCAAGTCCTGGAAATACTCATTTGCTAGTAAGCTGCAGTAATAGTACTCTGGTTCATTTGAACTCTTACTAAATGAACTCAGTTATTATTGAGGTAATGTTATAGAACAGGGCCAAGGGGGATACAATATACTGTCACCAAAAGGACCCCCCACTAGGTTTGCATTGTCTGCCACCGGAGGAAAAACATCTCTCAATGCTAAAGATTTGTGAAAAGGAAAGGGAATGTTTATTTAAAGCTATACAAACTTAAAGTAGTGACCTATGTCTTCATTAAAATATCGAAGTCCTTTAGGATACCTACAAGCGCACACAGTCCTTCTTTCTCCCTCTGCCCTAATCTGGGGTATCTAACTCAGGAAAAGTAGAGGTCTGTGATTCAGGCTCCTGGCACCATCAGCTCTGTCCCTGTCAGGATCTTCAGTTAATCCAAAACCATGTGGCACCTTCTCATGGCTCACTGGCAAAAGTCCTTGCACCCCTTTTTTCCAGGCAATCTCTATTATTTCTTAAGCCATATGGCCAAAGAGTGCACCCCAAAGCTGTGGGGTCCTCACTCTTGCCAGAGCCATGGGGGTCCTCCTATCAAAGCTGTGGGTGTCCCCACTCTGGCAAAACTGCGTGGTTCTCTCTCTTAGCATGGCTGCTGAGTCTGGGTTTAAATCCCCATGCCAACCTTCCTCTGTACCCCCATTTCCGACTCCTCCTACAATCAGTTACACCTGCCAGCATTCTTGTATTATTCCAGGTTTACTGGGCTGCCACTGTGATTCTGGGCAGGTGTGGCCCCATGTCATGGAGCCAATCTTCTCCAAGCTCTCCCACAGGCCCTGTAACCAGGGGGAGTACCCCCCTCCCCCAGTCACATATTGGGTGGAAGTCCCTTCCATCTCCCTGGCTCAAAGCATGGCCACAGCTATTTAACATATCTATGCAACCAGTTAAAGGTTATAGTTATGTTAAATGTCCATGTCAGAGGTTAGCTGCAAAGCTGTTGCTGTATAAAACAGCTCTGCATGTCCCTGCTCCATGTGTCCCTTCCCCCAACTCACATCTGTGGCAGGGAGAAAGGGTGAGGACATCTTATATATCTTTCTAATATTTCCTGGACACCTTGAGTTCTGGACCCCATTCCAAATCCCTATTTGGAACCCCCCTCTTGGCTGCACCCTGTAACAGTAACAGTAGTAGGTCCAGGCCTTTAGCATTAAATTGGTGAAAATGAGTACACTGAAACAAAGCTCGACATAAATCAGTGCAGCTAGTATCACTGAATACAGGTAAGCTCTTGAATTTTTTCTCTAGTTTTTCTTTGTTTTGTTTTTATTTTTGGTAATATCAGCAAACTCCTCTTGACTTCAGTGTATCATTTCTTGAGCTTTCCCATATACACTCTAGAACAGGTGTGTCAAACTCATTTTCACTGGGGGCCACATCAGCCTCACAGTTGCTTTTAAAGGGCTGAAATAATTTTAGGACTGTATGAATGTGACTACTCTTTAACTGTTAAGGAGTTGGAATTACATTTGGCCCTTTGAAGGCAACTGCAAAAGTGATGTGGCCGCCTGGTGAAATGAGTTTGACACCCCTGCTTTAGAATGTCCCTTGTGCATGGGAGCATGTTGAAAATCAGAGTCCAAGATTTTTTTCAAGGTGATCAATAGTAATGATATTTGGATTCTACCCTGGCCTCAAAATTTATATTAAGAGTAACCTAAAAGGACACATGACAGCTACTTTTTGCCTTCTCGTTCCTAAACCTGGTCCCTTTCTCTTATGGTTCTTTTAAAACCTGCTTTTTGTTCTTTATTTCCTTCTTCCCCTTGTTCCTCCCTCCCTCTCTTCCTTCCTCTTTCCTCCCTTCCTGTTTCTTAAATCTCCTTGTTTTCTTGCGACAGTAAAAGTGACTTTGTTATAGTTTGGGGGCTATGGTAGAATTTCAAATACTTATTATTTTTGAGCATACTAAAAACTTAGAAAATATCAGTAAGCATGTTAAAGCAGATCTGAGACTGAAAACAAATCAGTGGGAAGTACAGGAAGGTAGATGGAATTTAAAAGTTGTTCGTTGAGGTAGATTCTTGACAAATGCTCATGTGGCCTGTTTCTTGTGGTTTGTGGTGATTACTTCTAGGACAGTATCTAGAAATACAAAACACTGATGTGAACTGTTTTAAGAACTTCTATTTGTGTCCTTTACCAATGTTTTTCCTCTGTCTTAATTCTTGGGACCTTGGATGTGGTTTGTGGAAATACATTTTTCTAGCAGGTAGGTTTATGATGCTTATGCCTTAAGGGAGACGAGCGATAAATAAAAGTGTTCTTGTCTTTGGAAGCACAGACTTTTCTATTTTTTTTTAAATTTATTTATTATTTTTAAAGATTTTATTTATTCATTTTTAGGGAAAAGGGAAGGGAGGGAGAGAAACATCAATATGTGGTTGCCTCTTACGCGCTCCCAACTGGGGATCTGGCTGGCAACCCAGCCATGTGTTCTGACTGGGAATTGAACCAGCGACTCTTTGGTTCACAGGCCTATACCCAATCCACTGAGTCACACTAGCCAGGGCTTTTTACTTTTTTTTTTTTTTATTGTTGACATTATCACAGATGTCCCCATTTCCCACCCCCCTTGCCCGTCTCCACCCAGCCCCTGCCCCCCTTCTTTTTGGCCATCCCTTCGGTTATGCATATATGTTATTTGGTTAATACCTTCCTTTCCCCTCCAACAGCTGTCAGCCTGTTCCATGTATCCATGCCTCTGTTTCCATTTTGTTCATTAGTTTATTTTTGTTCATTAGATTCCACATATAAGTGAGATCACATGGTATTTGTCTTTTTCTGAGTGGCTTATTTCACACAGCAAAATAATCTCCAGACCTATCTATTTATTAGGGCAGGCTGGGCAAAAACCATCTGTGTATGAATCCACATAATGTGACAAGTGAAAGAGAATATTCCTGAACACTATTCTATCTGGTTTCATACATTCTTATTGAAAGAGCCATTTAATCAGAGGTTTGTCTTCTGTAGGAATTTTACTGCTCAGGTTTTCAAGATCACCATCAGTATCCATATACAGTCTTTAGACAAACCAATGTCTTCGTAGCTTTGAGAAGCAATGATGATTTTAAAAAATTCTTAGTTTTTCATATTTCCTTAATAAACAATTAAGTAATATTCTTAACTTTTAAAAAATGTCCATTTTTGCCAGTGCTCAATTTCTGATTTGAAATCTGTTATAACATTCTTTTTTTTTTTTTGCTTAAATGACACAATGGTTAGAAAAGCAATAAAAAGACATCTAAAGATGATATTTCAATTTGTCCAACAGTGTTAAATTTAAGTCTGGTCCTTGTTTTTAAGTATCAAGCAAGTAAAATGGCTTGGCTTTTATTTTTCTTTGTTATTATCCAATAGTTTCTTTAAATAGAGTATGATTGTAAACCAGGAGTTGCAAAGTCAAATACTTAAATGTTCTAGGCAGGTAATTAAAATGAGTCAACTGAGCCTGATAAAAACAGTAGGAAATAGTAGTGGACATCGACTAAAAATCCACATCCTATGTTAGATCATAGTCACCATTCAATCCAGCCAATTGCTACCATATGAGATTGTGGTCCTGAGAATAGGGTGTACTTGTAAATGTTTAACTAGTTTTCTTAAAGAAAAAAAAAACCCTGATATGTAACATTTGCCAATTGTCATAGTATAAATATTCCCATATAGTTCATTTCAAGCTTGTAATATTGTCACTAAACATTTTTGGAAGAGATATTAACAATGGACTTTTATGAGCTAGTATAAGCTAGTTCTCTACACCATTATGCCAATTTAGATAGAATTTCAATATTGAAACAAGAAATCTGAATTTTTATATAAAATGTTTTAATTTTGAGATACTATGTAGGCCAAACAAAACACATTAATAAACTGAATCATGCTCAGGAGGTGCCAATTTACAACTTCTGGAGGTAAGCTGATCAATACTTGTCTTAGAAATCTTACTACAAATCAATTTTTGCTACTTTGTAGTCTAACTGCAGATGTTTAATCAATGATTCCACTGGCATTTTTCTAAACAGTGTTTTAATGTTTGTTTAATATTTGTAACAGTTAATAAATTTGTCTTAGATTAATAAAAGCAATAAATATATTTGGAATTTCAAAAGTTGATTAACCAGGTTTGTCTCTTGTGGGTGCTGTTTTTCCTAGATGTATTACTTGTGTCAGTGAAAGATGGAAAACACCAATTTAATTTATAGACATTACTAAATTGCTGTGTATTAAAACCCTACGTTAGCTGTTTGGTCTGTGTTGGCTTGGGTTATATATATATATTTTAGTGATAATTCTCATTCTGATTTTGGAGTATTTTTCCAAGCACTTTTATAATGTTATTCTGTAATCATATAAACAGGGCTATGAGGAGGTTGGTGACGTTTTGCAAATGACACAGGGTTCAGGACTTTGTAGTGAGGGTTTAAGCTGCAACTGGGATTCAGGCCTGTTGACTGAGCATCCAGATTTCTTCCCACCAAACTGCTAAGGATGTCAAAAAGATTCAAAGATTATTCCCTTTTTAGAACTGGCTTGCCCTCCAATTGTGGTTAAGGAGTAGGTGGAGGATGTGGCTAAGAGAATGATCATTGTTTGATGAATATGAGAACTGACAGAACAAAGCAGTAGCTTCTTAAGGGTTTTATCATGTTACAGTCTTCTAGCATATAAAAACATATTTGTGGGTATGTTAGACTGCAGATCATATTCAAATGTGCCAAATTAAGGATATATGAGAATATGGATATATGATACAACGTATCATCAAAGGCTGGTTATGTGGGTGTATTTTTGAGGTCTCTTAGAGGTGATGTTGAAAAGCCCCACATGTCTACAGTTTGCATCTTAGATCTTAAAATCCACCTAGCTTGTGCCATGTTGTCCAGTTGTTGTTGATGAGTTCTGAATGTGGTAAAAGTTACTGATGTTCTGAAATCAGTTTACTTGATTTTAGTCTCCAGTGAGATGTGTTAAGACATAGGAATGGTTGACCAGGTGTTTTTATATATGGTGGAATATTCTCATTGTTTCTGTTCCTGTGAAGTGACTCCCAAGTTAGTAAAGACAGCCTGTATATTTGTCAAATGCATTTTGTGTGTGTGGGTGGGAGAGGGGGCAGGGAAGTGTGAAAAGAATGTGCTTATCATACAGACTTAACTTGAGCTGATTCCATAGGCCTGCTTCCAATCAGATTGCTGCTCCCAAACTACTTATGTCACTGGGCTTTAGCATGTTTAATGTCTGTATTCTCACTGGACTCTATGTTTCATAAGGGCAGAGAATCCAATTGTTCTTACCACTGTCTTTCCAGCACCTAGGACACTGCCTGAACAAAGTACTTAATAAATAAATATTTGCTGAATAAAAATTAAAATGTAAATGCAAGATTTTTTAAACTTTCAAATAAAATGAAATTAGTATATAAAAATATAGAATGTGAATTTTTGTTTATTAACATAGCAGTTCTTGGTACTTGTGTACCTGTATGAATTCATTGTATGAATTTTTGCTTGAGGTGTAACATGTATTTTACATGTAAATATAACATGTATTTTACCTACTGAATCATTTGGTCCCTGACCTTATGATTTCTTGTTTTAATCCATACCTGGCTTTATGCTTTTCCCCAGAAGTCCCATGAGGTCACTTAAAAAAGAGTCACCACTAAAGAACTTAAACAGGTACTGCATTTAGTGATTTTCCCCTGTTATTCTGGGAACTGTTCCACAGGAGCTCAGAGAGAAGTGCAATGTGACACAGCCAGACAAAAATCATCATCAGATTCATCTTTATATTCTTAGGTGTTAGTCATTTAGAATGATCAGATGTATAAGCTAATTTGTTTCTTTCTATTGCACGGGCATGGTTTATAAGCTGTTGTTATGTGCAGGATTGTTTTATTACAATTTTGTGATTTAAAGGTTTCAGAAAAATAACATGATTATAAACTCCTTTGCCCTTGAATTAGGGAAACTGCCTGAAAGATTCATTCCTTTAACTCTAAGGCTTTGGGGTCTTCATTAATTTTCTGTTACAATCTGTATATCCTGGAAAAGGAAATATCATGAGCAATCTATACTTGACACCATTTTTGACCATTTGTCTATGCATTACAGCTATTGTTTTATCTTTTTCCTCTTTTCACTGCCAATATTTGTATTTGATGATTCTGCTTCCTACTTACTTTCCTTAACTCCCTGTATTACAACGGCCACTCCAATTTCTTTATTGATACTGCTTTTAAAGGCTAATTTCTTTTTTTCCCCATTTTTGTAAACTTTATTGTTGTTCAAGTATAGTTGTCTGCCATTTCCCCCCACCATTTGCCCCAACCACAGCATTCCCCACGTTCCTCTCCTGATTCCACCCCACCCTTGGTTTGTCCATGTGTCCTTTATAGTTGTTCCTGAAAACACTCTCCCCCACTGTTTTCCCCTCCCATCTCCCCCCTCATTACTGTCCATTTGTTATTAATTTCAGTGTCTCTGGTTATATTTTGCATGCTTGTTTGTTTGGTTGATAGGTTCCACTTAAAAGTGAGATCCTATGGTATTTGTCCCTCACCACCTGGCTTATTTCACTTAGCATAATGCTCTCCATTTCCATCCATACTGTTGCAAAGGGTAGGAGCTCCTTTCTTTCAGCTGCATAGTATCCCATTGTGTAAATGTACCATAGTTTTTTGTCCATTGATTTACTGAAGGGCACTTAAGTTGCTTCCAGCACTTGCCTACTATAACTTGTGCTGCTGTGAACATTGAGGTTCATAGGTTCTTTTGGATTGGTGTTTCAGGGTTCTTAGGATATAATCCTACCAGTGGAATTGCTGGGTGAAAAGGCAGTTCCATTTTTAGTTTTCTGAAGAAATTCCATACTGTTTTCCACAGTGGCTGCATCAGTCTGCATTCCCTCCAACAGTGCACTAGGGTTCTCTTTTCTCCACATCCTCTCCGACATTTGTTGTTTGTTGATTTGTTTATTATGTCCATTCTGACTGGTGTGAAATAGTATCTCATTGTGGTTTGGATTTGCATCTCTCTGATGTCTAGTGATGCTGAGCATCTTTTCATATGTCTCTGGGCCCTCTGTTGACCTCCTTGGAGAAGTGTCTGTTTAAGTCTTTTGTCCATTTTTTATTTCGGTTTTTTGTCTTCCTGGAGTGGAGCTGTGTGAGTTCTTTATATATTTTGAAGATCAAACCCTTGTCTGAGGTATCATTGGCTGATATGTTTTCCCAAATAGAAGGTTCTGTTTTCATTTTAATGCTGTTTTCTTTAGCCATGCAGAAGCTTTTTATTTGATGAGATTCCATTTGTTTGTTCTTTCCTTTATGTCCCTTACTCTAGGGGATATATCAGTAAAACTATTACTGCATGGAATATCTGATATTTTTTCACCTATGTTCTCCTCTAAGACTTTCATGGTATCATGACTTATATTTAAGTCTTTTATCCACCTTGAATTATTTTTGTGTATGGTGTAAGTTGGTGATTGAATTTCATTTCTTTTCATGTACCCATCCAGCTCTCCCAACACCATTTGTTGAAGAGGCTAATTTTACTCTATAGCTCCTGGATTTATTGATCCTTAAAATAGTGCTTTTAGTGTCTATGTTGTTTAATTCTGCTCTCATCTTGGTTATGTCCTTCCTTCTACTTGCTCTGGGCTGTCTTTGTTGTTGTTCCTTGAGTTCTTGTAGGTGTAGGGTTAGGTTTTTTATTTGAAATGTTCTGTCTTTTTAGGTAGGCCTGTATCACTATGCACTTCTCTCTCAGGACTGTCTTCACTGTGTGCCATAAGTTTTGGATTGTTATGACTTCATTTTCATTATTTCCAGAAACTTTTTGATTTCTTTCTTGATCTCATTCTTAACCCATTCATTGTTTCATAGCATGCTATTCAATCTCCATGAATTTGAATTTGTGAGTTTTTTCTTGAGGTTGGTTTCTAGTTTCAGTCCCTTTTGGTCAGAGAAAATACTTGATATGATTTCAATTTTCTTGAATTTTTTTGAGGCTTGTTTTATGTCCTATCACGTGATCTATCTTTGAAACTGTCCCATGTGCCTTCAAAAAGAATGTGTATTTAGCTTCTTTGGAATGAAAATTTATATATATATATATATATATATATATATATATATATATATATATATATAAATCAAGTAAGTCCATTTGATCTAGGATATTGCTCAGTTTTGCAATATCTCTGCTGATATTTTGTTTGGAACATCTATCCATTTTTGACAGTGGGATGTTAAAATCCCCTACTGTAAGAGTGTTACTTATATCTTTTTTGACATCCTCCTGGATTTTCCTTATGTATTTGTTTGCTCCTGTGTTGGGTGCATATATGTTTATAATGTTTATATCTTTTTGATGGATTCTTCCATTGAGTATTATGAAGTGTTCTTCTGGGTCTCTTTTTATGGCCCTTTTTAGAAGTCTATATTTTGACTGATATGCATATTGCTACCCTGGCTTCTTTTCCCCATCTGTTTGCATGGAATATTTTTTTCCAACTTTTCACTGTCAGTCTGTGTAGGTCTTTTGTTCTGAGGTGGGTTTCTTGTAGGCACCATATTTGTGGGTCATGTTTTCTTATTCATTTAGTTACTCTATGTCTTTTGTTTGGAGTAATTAATCCTTTAACACCAAAGGTTATTATTGATAGGCATGTGTTCATTTTTCCCACTTTGTACCTCTGCTACTCTATCTTTCACCACTTTCCTTTCTCTTCTTATGGTAGTCTCTTTAGTAAATCTTATAGAGTTGGCTTGCTGGAGATGTATTCTTTCAGCCTTCTTTTGTCTGGGAAATTCCTTATTTGGTCTTCCATTTTAATTGAGAGAGTCGCTGGGTAGAGTAATCTTGGTTTCAGGCCTTGTTTTTCATTACTTGGTATAGCTCCTGCCATTCTTCCCTGTATTTAAGTGTTTCTGCTAAGAAATCAGCTGCCAGCTTTATCGGAGACCCTTTGTATGTTACTTCTCATTTCACCCTTGCTGTTTTTAAGATTCTCTCTTTGTCTTTAATATTTGGCATTTTAATTATGACAGGTCTTGGAGTTGGCCTCTTTGGGTTCATCATGATTGGGACTCTCTGTGCTTCCTGAACTTGTGTGCTTTGTTCCCTCTCCAGGTTTGGAAAGTTTTTTGTCATTTTTTTTCCAAACAGGATTTCTATCTGTTGTTCCCTTTCTTCTCCTTTTGGTATTCCTGTGATTCAAAGGTTGTAGTGTTACATGGTTTCTTGGAGTTTCCTTAAGCTATCTTCATATTTTTTTTTTTAGTCTTTTTTCATGCAGCTGCTCTACTTGGTTGTTTCTTTCCACCTTATCTTCCAGCTTATGTACTTATTTGTTACTCTGCTTCATCCATCCTGCTTGTAATTTCTTCTAGTGTGGTTTTTATTTCTGAGATTTTATTGTTCATTTCTTCCTGTTTTTTTATAGTTTCTGTTTTCTTTTTCATACTGTTGTACTTCTCACTCAGTTCCTTGCAGTTGTCTGTGAGTTCCTTGAGTATCCTTATAACCATTATTTTGAAATCTATATCTGATAGTTTGCTTACCTCCATTTCATTTAGCTCTTTAGTTGGTAGTATTCCATTCCTTTTGATCGCAGGTTCTTTTTTTTTGTCTCCCCACTTTAGGTGACTCTTTTCATTTGTTTCTGCATTTCCTGATGTTTAGCTGACTTTGTAGGGTGAACTTCTATGTTAGATATTCTGTGGGATTCAGTCGTGTGATCTCTTTGATCTCTTTGTCTGCATGCTCTAGGGTTGCCCTTTCTTCGGTTTGTGTGGGCTCTCTTGTTGTACTTGGGTTTTTACCTTTTGGTGGTTCCTTTGTTGGTGTTTTTTCCCCTCCAGTAAGTATATTGATGTTTGTCTCACCCACTTATTCTTGTATGTGATCAGTGGCAGGGTGTAGGCAAAATGGATTAAGACAGCAGGAGAGTATTCTATGGGATTTTGAGTACCAACAAATAGAGAAGAGATAGGAGATTCTTTGGATAAGTACAGCATTAATTGTGATGTTTTACCCAACTAACCACTTTTTATAAAAGTTGAAAGGAAGATAAGACTTTTGTTAGAGGGAGGAGGATTGTGAGCTGAATCTAGAAAACACAGTGCTTGTGCAAGGTTAGATGATGAGGTATAGTGAGAGTAAGTGGTAGATAGTAGGTTTAGTATGTAAGAGAAGAGAATTAACCACACCAGTAATAAAGTGAATAAAGTCAGGAATAAAGTGAAGTGGGCTAAGGTCAGGGAGGGTTGTAGTGTTTACAATTGTATGGAATAACAATTATTTACAATAGTACTGGAACAAGAATAATATAACAAGAAATACATGGTTTGGGTATTAAGAATAGAAAGTACATGATCAAAAGTAGTGTGTCATTGGAACATGAGTGAAGTGAAAGAAGGAAAATTACAATATGAAAGAGAGAATAAGAAACTAGTTAATCAATTAAACAGAGAAATAAAATAAACAGAAAGAGAATAAAAGATATTAATAAAAGAAGTAAACATAATGAAAAAATAATAATAATCCAAGTAAACAATGAAACGCCAGTTCTATGGGATAGCAAAGTGAAATTTGTCTCAGTTTCTTAGTTTTTGTGGTTAGCCTTGTGCTCCCACTTTGGATCTGTCTCTGAACCTTTCACAACCCCAGGTCTTATTGTCTCACTTGGGGGAAGAAAAAGAGAAAAACAAAGAGAGGAAAGAAAAAAAAAAATAAGCCTCCTGCAGAATTTAAACCTATTGAATGAGTTCTGCTCGTCTTCCAGGGTGCCCCAGGAAGAGGCAGGTAGGCTTTGCTTTCTCCCTTCCTATGGTTTTGCAAGGATTGGGGTTAGGTCTAGGCCACAGTATTCACAGTTGCCCAGCCTCCCGCCCAGGTCCTTCATAATCTGCTGGTCCCCCACTGTCCATGTGTGCCAGGCTTGTGCCTTTGATTTACCAGTTGCACCAAGGTCTGTGCTGTGTGCCTCCTCCTTGCTCTTTGCAAGCCTGCCCATTACCAGCAGGCAAGCAGAGGCAGTCAAGCTCAGGTTATTGGCTCAAATCAGCCTTGAGGGGTGTGGTGCCTTGAGCAACCAGAATCAGCTGCAGGGTGAGTGTCCCCTGTCAGCATCCAGGCAACTGGCAAAACTCAGCTGCCATGCTAGTGGCCCTAATCAGGTGCAGGCAAGCAGCTCAAATCAGCCTCAGGGTGAGTGGGGCAAATCAGCTGCCTGGCATCTCCCTGAGTCAAGGGCAGGTGAGTAGCTCAAATCACCCTCCAGGTGAGCTAGCCCCTGCTCAAGGGTTCTTTATAAAACAGCTGGGAGCCTTTTTTTTTTTTTTTTTTGTAGAAACCTTGTTTATTAGGTTCCTGTTAAAGGCAAGATCATATCGTATTTGTCTTTCTGCGCCTGGCTTATTTCATTTAGCATAATGCTTTCCAGTTGCATCCATGCTGTTGCAAAGGGTAGGAGCTCCTCCTTTCTCTCTGCTTCATAGAATTCCATTGTGTAAATGTACCATAGGTTTTTGATCCATTCATTTACTGATGAGCACCTAAGTTGCTTCCAGCACTTGGCTATTGTAAATTGTGCTGATATGAACATTGGGGTGCATAAGTTCACCTTTAACAGGAACCTAATCAACGATACAAACAAACAAACAAACAAACAAAATATAACCAAAGACACTGAAATTGAGAACAGGCTGACAGTGTCCAGAGAGGAGAGGGGAGGGAATTTCAGGGGAAAAGGGGAAGGGTTTGCAGGAACAAGTATAAAGGACACATGGACAATAACAAGGGTGGGGTGTGGAAATGGGAGGGAGGTGGGATGAGGGTAAAAGGCAGAAAACTGTACTTGAACAACAATTAAAATAAAAAAAAATACAAATTGCAGGGCCGCAGCTCTAGAGAAAAAACAAAAGCAAAAACAAACAAAAAACCTTTTTTGTTTAAGCCCACTGTTCTTAACAGGCACGGGGCTTTTCACACAACCCAACTTTCTAACAAGTCTGAAGACTATTGGGTCAGGGTCTGACATGGCCCAATTCTTCTCATTTCTCCAGGTGTTGCCTGTCTCCCCAGTTTCTCTGGTAATGACTTAGTCGATGTCCACAGTCCCAGCGGGTGTACACCACCTCTGTGTCTCCCACTTCATCTCTATTCCCCCAAGCAACTTCAAGTATCCAGGTCCCCTGCTGGTGCCAGGCCACCCTCCCTGCTCTGGTAGGGGAGGGAGCTGGTGATCTAACTCTCCTCTCAGTATCCTGCGGCAGGCATGGCAGGCACTGGGCGGAGGACCACAACAGCCTAGGTCCCTGTGCAGATACCAGGGACCTTAGTGCCCCAACACAATCTCTTCACCTACTGTTTTTCAATGTCCTCTACAATTTTTTGGCCTCCAAACTTCATATAAGCTAGGATTCCGTTGTCTGTTCACTCCATTCCTCAGAATATTGGCTAGGTGTTTCACCTGGGCACAGGGAGAACTGGGATCCACTTCCACCTACCTCACTGCCATCTTCCCTAGTCGACCTAATTTCTTTTTGTTGATTCTAAGATTCTCACTCTCATTACACTTGACCTCACTTGGCTATTTGACATGCATTAACCACTATTCCGTTCAATATTCTGCTCCTTTGGTCTCCAGGCACCACCCTTTCTGTTATTCTTCTTACCTTTACAACCTATTTTTTTTGCCCCTCCTTCTTTGACTCCAGTGCTCTGCCCTCCTTGTCCTCTTGTTTTCCCTCAAATTACTCAGTCTAGTCATTCCTTTCAGTGGTTTCAATCATGTATTAGTTTTCTATTGCTGCATAATAAATTACACAAATGTAGGTTAATATAGCAATAAGTTATTAGCTCATAGTTTCCATGGCTGAGGACTACAGGAAGGGGTAGTCTCTCTGTTCAGGTCTTAAAAGGCTGCACTCAGAGGATTATTGGAGTGCTGTTTTCATTTGGGGCTCATAGTCCTCTTTTAAACTCATTCAGGTTGTTGGCAGAATACAGTTTCTTGTGTCTGTAGAGTAGTATCTTCAAGGCCAGCAAGAACATGTCTCTGAGCTTTACCTTCTTTAAGATTCTTTGGATTAGCCCTGGCTGGTGTAGCTCAGTGGATTGAGTGCGGGCTGCGAACCAGGCATCGCAGGTTCGATTCCCAGTCAGGGCACATGCCTAGGTTGCAGGCCATGTCCCCCAGCAACCACACATTGATGTTTCTGTCTCTCTCTCTTTCTCCCTCCCTTCCCTCTCTAAAAATAAATAAATAAAATCTTTAAAAAAAAAAAGATTCTTTGGATTAGATCAGGCCCACTCAACACAATCTCCCTTTTTATTAAAGGTCACCAGAGCATAAAAACAGAGGTGATCAGAAGTAGAGGAAAAAATGTGGCAAATAGAGAATTGAAGGTACCCTGAACCAGTATAACTGAACAAAGTGTATGAATTTCATCCCTCAATGAACCACAACTTTTTTTTTTTTTTTGTAGAAGAAACAGCATCTGGGGGTCTATGGAGTAACAAAGAAGATCTGTAAGGGTCTGTGTATATCAACCTTTATTCACATTCTTAGCCTTTGAACTGCCTACTGCTTTCTTGTAGAACCTTTTGGCCCCTCTGTTGCAGACTCACCCCATCTCAGTAATGACTTAAGGGAAGAATTCATCTCTCTGCTCATCCATGAATTTTTAACATCATTATATACTCTTAGCCTGATAAAGGCTTGACTGCTTAAGATTCTCTTATTGTTCCCTAAGTCACCTTTTTTACTTTTCTCACCTTGAATATGAGGTCTTAGCAATATGACATTGCTATCTAACTCAGCCTCTATGTTTACCCATTCAGCATGTAGTAAAACACTGAATGGTCTTATTCTGTATGACTCCAGTGGACAGAGCCATGATAAGCTTCCATTCTAGTGGACAGAGAAACAGAAGAGAAAGTGACTTCATCTGAGTAAGTTAGGGAAGACTTCACTGAGGGATGACATTTTAAACCCATAAACCCTTCAGTTGTACTTTCTTACTTAGCCTCTGTGATCTTGCTTAAGACTCCACACCTTCAATTAATTCTTTTTCCTAATATATTTAAATGAGCTTCAGGTTTTTTTTTTTTATCCTCAAAAATAAAATTTTTATTTTCCTGCTTACCTGTACAGTCTCTCTCCTTCTCCCTTTATACAACCTCTAAAATATTCTTGCAATTCCCATATTCTTTTCATTCATTCTGTAGCCCCTTTTAATCTGGCTTTTGTTCCCACTGCTTTATTGATATTGCATCTTAGTGATCAACTCTGATTTTCTGGTCATCAAATCTAATGCCTTGTTTTAGTTTTTATTTCCATTCATTAATGAATTCATTCAGAAAAGACCCAATACTTTTCCATCTCTGCTGTGATTTGATTCACAATATTTCAGACAGAAGGCCCTTTTCCTTGTTTCAGCATGACTAAATTCTCTTTATCAAAGTGTCAGCTCAGATATCACTTTTCATTTTTACTTGATTTTTTAAAAAAGAAGTCTCTTGTGGCACTATTATTTCTATTTTGGATTTTAACCTTCTTGCAAGATGAAACTGTATTTATCTTGGGATCTCCCACTGCATCTGACAGAGTGCTTTGCATATTACAAGTGCTTATTAAATATCTGCCAAATGCACAAGAAGCAATAAACAAAAGTACATTTCATTTTGTTCTTTCATGTCAAACTTCTTTTTAAAACTAGAGTTACAGAACAATGTACTATTTTATTCTAATAATAGACATTTTCAAGAACTAAGTTGTTTGAAATGTAAAATCATATTTGAAGAAGACTTTTGAAATTGAACACTTGGCATCACAGAGAAAAATAGATAAATAAATAATGTCATTAAGTGTTACTTTCCTTCATTTTCACTTACTCATCACATATTTTTAGTTGTTTGTGACTATTTTTTGAGTATGATTGACTGGGTCAGTGGTTCATGGTAAGAAATATGTTTGATGTATTATCCTAAATATGCTTTTGAAATTTCTGTCTCTTTACTGTCTGGCCTACCTTCTGGCATTTGACATCTAGTTTCCTTATATGTCTGATTTTGATTAAGACAGATTAGAAAAATTATTCTGAGCATAGTGCAACTATGTCTTTAGAGAGTTCATTATATAAAATAAACATCAATATTTTTGACTATCATTAGTGATAATTCAGAGGAATGTGAAATGTATGTGTTCTTTTCATTAACTTAAAAATTGTTATGATGAGAAGAATATAATAATGTTTTTTCTCTGCTAAGTTAATAAAAATAGAGATTTAAAAATTATATAAAAGCTCTATTGGTTTTTCAGTGTTTATAGGTAAAATGTTTATAGATTGAAATTTATTTCTAGTTACATTGGAATAAAAGCCAAGACGTAATGACAGCAAAGCAGAAAACTCTGAATGAGTACTACATTAAGTACAGGGTCTGGCACAAATAACACCCCTTTTTTTATTACAAAATCTTTTATTACAAAATCATAAGCATGTAATTCTATAACACAACAATATCCAGCATACTATATGATATTTTAGGTGAAATGTTCAAATTAAAACTATAAATTATTACACCCATATTATTACACTACCAACCACAGTCACACAGGTGTTACTTTTGCTGGACCCTGTATTATGTAATAATTAAGGTCAAACTTATCTGTAGAGGTTTACCTAATTGAAAAGTATGCTTTATCACATCTGTCTTTACCAAGTAGGACAGTCCAATAAAACTTTTCTAGGATAAGGCCATTTTGAAATTTAAGTCATTTGATTTGTATATATTATAGTATAGAGTATGAGAATTTAGATTAGCTGAGTTGAGGTCCTGGCTTGACTATTTAGTAGTTGTATAACCATGGGTGGGTTACTAAACCACTCTATCCCTCAGTTTTCTCATTTGTAAAATGGGTTCATGAGCACTGGCTGTGTGGGTCAGTTGGTGCAACCATCATCTTGTCTAGTACACCAAAAGGTTGTGGGTTTGATCCCTAGTTGAGAGGCATACAGGAGACAATTGATGTTTCTCTCTCCCATGTGTTTCTCTCTCTCTATCTCTCTCTTCCTTTCTCTCTAAAATCAATAAATATATGCTCAGGTGAGGATTAAAACATGGGTTCATGAAAGTATCTCTCTTGCCTAGTTGTCGGGATGATTAAATAAGATAATTCACATAAAATGCTTAGAACAGTGCACAAACAAGGGTTTAACAAGTTTTAGCTTTATTATTAGTAAAAACCAGAAACTTAATGGCAAATGTAGTACGAATATGTAGAATTCTTACTATTTTTTTCAACATAGTGAAGCCAGAATACCTTCTCTACTCTTGACTGTTTTTCTTCTTCGCCCTACTGATTTTGAAGGAATCAGTTCACTATAAGGTGTGAGAGAAAAAGTGTAGCAGATTAAATTGCATAGGAAGTTTGAAATGCAAAGTAATGGTATTAGGATGAGAAAGAGAGATATCAGCTATTTCAACTAGATATCAACTATTTTATAGTTGGTGAATGAGTCAGGTTGACTAGAAGAGCATAAGAGTTATTGATTGAATTAATGATGTGCTTTCTAAGCAAATGCAGAGGACAGCTGAGTAATTATGGAGGGATTCCAGCCTACTCCAGGGATATGGGAGAACCCAAGGACATAACCTAGGATATACATGTGAAGTCAAGTGCTACTAGGGTGAGAGGGGCTTGGAGCAGAGAGGTTGAACATAAAGGAGGTAGTGGTGTAAGGATAGCTTAGACAGTAGAGTGACCTGAGTGTTAGTCATAACTTTACCATTCACCAACTGTGAGATCTAGAAGAGATACTTATTCTCCATAGGCTTAGTTTTCTCATTGGTAATGTGGAAGTTATAATACCTACTTCATATGAGGTAATTTGGTTTCATTTATTAACCCTTTGTACTCCATATAAAATCCAGGAGATCTAATTATATGAATCAATGGCTTCCTATGATACTTAGAAAATATCCCAGATCCTTACCCCAGCCTACATGAACCCATGTGATCTGGCCTTTGCGCACCTTCCTGACCTCACCTTATACGACTCCCTCTTTTACTTATTATGTTTAGCTCTAGTGGCCTTTCTTTTCATGAATATGTTAAGCATTTACCACAATAAAATCTTTTAATTGGTTGATCTTTTTGCCTAGAAAGATTTCCCCTTGGTTTTTATTTGCCTTCTTCAGGTCTCAGATTAAATGTGACATCTTCAAAGAGGTCTTCACTAACCTGCTAGTGTAGAAGAGCCCTTTCTGTGATTCTGTTTCAGTTTCTTTAATATCACTTATCATTACTTGATATTTTTCCCTTTCTTTATGTCTGAGTGTACCTTACACTAGCATGTAAACTTCATGAGAATGTGACCATATTTGTCTTATTTGCTGCTCTATCCTCTGTGCCTAGAACAGTTCCTGGTACATAGTTGGTGTTGTTCAATGTTTTTGAATAAATGAGTGAATTAATTAGGTGCTGTTTGGCACTAAAATTACTATTAGGTCCCTTTCATTACTCTGTGACTTCTCATCTTTTTATGCTTTCTTGTAAGACTGGGATAAAGCATATAAAGGTGAGTCTAGGTCATCTTATAGTGCTACGAAGATGAAAGTGCTCAAAGTAAAAACCTCACAATGATGGGGAGTATGTCAGGGACACATGGGCCAACTGAAAGAGCTCCCAAAGTACAAATCTGAAATGATTTGAGCAACAAAATAATGTAATATTGTATTATAATCTAAAGTATAATGTAAATAGCCACATGTCTGTGATTATATAAATAAAGGATTAAACAAACAAACAAACAAACAAATGGGAGAAGAGCCAGATACCCTGTGCAGAATTGATCATAACTGCCCAACTCTTAAGTATGGGCTGTGCCTTTTGACCTTCTTCCAAAGAGGAGAGTGTGGACAGGGGAGAAAAAAAAAAGGTTAATTTTACAGTGGAAAAACCTGATAAACACTGCTTCACCCAGGTGGTCAAGGTCAACACCAAAGGTGGTAAATCATGTCGATAGTACAAATCATGTTGATATGCCTTTGATATGATGTATTGAAAATGGTGCTTACTTTTGTGGTCTTCATTCCAAAACTCCATAATCCCAGTCTAATTATGAGAAAAACATTTAAAGAACTTCCAGTTGAGAAACATTTTGCAAAATACTTCATACTACTCAATACTGTCAAGGTCATTAGAAGCAAGGAATGCATGATACACTGTTACAGCCAAGAGGAGCCCGAGGAGCCCATGCGTAAATATAATGTGGTAGTTAACCTAGATGGTATCTTTATATTCAGAGATACAAAGGACATTAAGAAAAAGGACATTAAGAAAAAATTAAGGAAATCTGAGCATATGGATTTTAATCATTAACAGTTTATCAGTATTGGTTCTTTAAAAATATGTATCACACTAATGTAAGATGTTAGTAATAGGGGAAATGAGTGTAGAATATGTGGGAACTCTCTGTACTATCTTGTTAATTTTTCTGTAAATCTAAAACTGTTCTAAAATAAAGTTTTTAAAAAGAGTTGTGCACATTTTCTTAAATGAGGCTGTATTCTTCTGTTGTATTATTTCCAGTGCCTGCTTTGTCTTTTATATATAGATATTATGTCTTATTTAACCTACCCCCAATTTTTAGGTATTTACATTGGTGTTAGTAGTTTGTACTTACATCATTGACCATACCTGTGATAGAGGAAAGGCTATTTTGACATGGAGACTTTCTTTTGCTTCCTATTATTTCTGATTTCTCTTATTTTATCTCTCCATATTTTCCCTTGAGGGATAACTTTAAGTCTGTTCTATATGTTTATGATTCCAGCCCAATTGATTGGTTTGCTGTTCTCTCCAATTCAACATATTCAAAGGTAGACTTTTATTTTCCTTTCCCTTCAACTTCTTTCTCTTTCTGACTTCCTCCTTTTTTTTTTTTTTTTTTTTTTTGTTAATGTCTTAATAGCTTACCTGATACTTAGCCAGAAATCTGGGAATTACATTTGGCTCCTTTCTCTCCCTCACCATTCTGTCTGCCATTCACTTCCCATGCAATCTTTCACATGTTTTGTCCAATTGGTCCGTAGAATACCTCTTAAATCCACTCATTTTTCCATTTTCACTGCTACCATCCTAGTCCGAACTGTCATCGATTTACGATATGCCCAGATTCTTACAATATCCGTAACTGGTCCCTTTTCTCTCTTGCCTCCTTTCAGTTTATTCTTTGGATTTAATTGCAAACACCGTGGGAAATTCCATAAATTTTAGGTAGAAGGACGATAATGATATGACTTGTGATTTTAAAGTGATCATTCTGAAAGACGTGTAAAGAATGACTCCTTACCATGATTTGCAAGGGCTGGTGTGATCTGGCTTCTGCTGACCTTTCCATTTTCATCCCCTGTATCTTTTTAAGCATAGTTCAATTACATTAGTCTACTGTCAGGTTTTTTTTTTTTTTTCCTCTATGCCAATCTCTTTCCAGACTTAGGGCTTTCACACATGATATTCTCCTTGTTTTTAAAGTTCTCCTCCATGTTCTCCCCACAAGTGGGTTCCTGTAACTGTTTGCTTAGTTGTCTTCTCCACTATTCTTAAGTACAGAGGGGGCAATCTTTTGTATTTACTTATGTATACCCAGTACCTAGCATAGTGCCTTACACAAAGCAGCACCTATTGTCTGTTGACTAAAATAAATATACAAGAGTAATTAGTCATTCATGTGTTGAAAAAGTTAGTATAGGAGCTCTTATGTTAGGTGCTATGAGAATTTACAAAGGGTTATAATACATAATTTTTACCCTGAGATAGTGTCCAATTTAAAAGGAGTGATATTTCCCAATTTAAATAATATTGTGACATGGAGAAAGGCAGTATAGTTAGACTAGTTCAAAGTTCTGCCAGTGGCCAGCTGTGTGGACCTCAGATAAGTAATCTTCCTTCTCTGTTCCTTTATTTATGTATCTGTAATATTAAGGAATTTGACTACACTTTCCTAGGGCTTTGGTGGTATATCTTGTGTGCAATTAATGGTACATTGGTTAAAGTATTTACTCCCAGGCTTCATCCTTGGAGAGTCTGATTCAGTAGTTATGGGAATTCCCCAGGTGATTGTGATGCAAAACCAGGTTTAGGAATTATTGATCTAGGTCTTTCCAGCTCTTTTTCTTCCTTCCTTCCTTCCTTCCTTCCTTCCTTCCTTCCTTCCTTCCTTCCTTCCTTCCTTCCTTCCTTCCTTTCAGATTTTATTTATTTATTTTTAGAGAAAGGGAGGGAGAAAGAGGGAGAGAAACATCAATGTGTGGTTGCCTCTCGAACACCCCACACTGGGGACCTGGCCTTCAACTCAGGCATGTACCCTGATTGGGAATTGAACTGGCAACCATTTGGTTCACAGGCTGGTGCTCAATCTACTGAGCCACACCAGCCAGGTGTAACTTTTTCATCTTATAATTCTAATTGTGTTAAAAGGTTGACTATAAAAGTGCAGCAGGACTCAGGCAAATTAAAGTCTTATATTTATTCAGAGGCAGGGAAAATATTTTATTTGCTTGGGTGATGGGAGAAATTAATGGATAGGATGACACTGAAATGGACTTTGGAGAATGGATGGAGATATGCACAAGTGCAGAAGTGAAGCATAATTGGTTTTTAGTCCAGCTTTCTCAGAGGCCAGAATATATGCCAGAGAGGAAGGGTGAGGGGAATTACCCATTTTGATGCAATGGACCATAGTTCTAGTCTTATTTTCCCCACTTTATCTGTCATACTTGTTTGAACTTTTGAGATGAAAGATTCTATTATTGCAGCTTGATCCTAATTTGGTAGGAGTGATTATGTGGTGGCAGACACCATGGGACTTCTTTGGGAAATAATTGGGTGTCTTATTCCTCAAGCTTTTTGGGACTGTGCCCTTTGGATCCACTTTGACCACCCTGTTGATTTTCTGGTCAGACACAAAGAATATCAGGACCCACTATGTTATCTAAAATAATAGTTTTGCTGTCAGTATATTTATTATTAAACCAAAGTTGGCTCTTTTTTTTGTTGTTTGGATGAATCCATATAAAGGCAACATTCTGAGTAAATTATATAGCATCCACATGATGAAATAATGAGCCTGAGTTTAGGGGATGAAAGTAATGCAATATTTAGAGTGGATATACAGTATGTACTTATTAACTGAAAAGTCACATCCTATGTTCTTTTGGTTTTGGAAAATTTGTCATTAATTGCCAGGAAACCTCTGATTTTTCATACAGAATCACATCATAGATGTTGACTTTTACCCCCATCTCCTGCCTTAAAATACATCCTTATAAATAGTAGATTACTTTCAGATCTGTAATACCCCTTTTAAACATTGGGTTACTAAGTTTAGCCCAACCGCTCTCTTTTTTCAAAGTAGAATTTTTTAAAACCCTCACCCAAGGATATGTTTATTATGTTTATTGATTTTACAGAAAGAGAAATGGAGGGTGGGGGCAGAGAGGGAGGAAAGAAGAAAGAGGTGAGGGGGTAGAGAGAGACTGAGAGAAAAAGAGAGACAGAGACAGAGACAGAAACATCACTGTGAAAAAGAAACATCAATTAGTTTCGTCCATATGCATGCCTGACTCAGGATCAAACTCACGACCCAGGTATGTTCCCTTACCAGTAATTAATCCCTCGAACTTTTGCTGCATGGTATGATGTTCCAACCAACTTAGCCACCTAACCAAGGCCAAAGTAGAATTCTTTTCCCCCTAACTTTGCCTCTTGAATATTTACTGACAAATCATACTTTGTTTTTGGCTAATAACTGGCTTAAAATCTTACTTAAACTTTCTGCCCAGTGAGAGCCAGTTAGTTGTGAAATGTTTTTGGTTTTCATGAGTCAGAACTGTGTGGAGAAAGGAAATCTTCTATGAGATGAGCTCTGATCTTTCATTAAAACTAACTCTAAATTGGGCTAGTTTTATTAAATAGTTGTCAAAGATAGCTCATCAAGGCAAAGTCAGACAGAGCACACAGGCCAAAATTGAGAAGAAAGAATGAGGTAGTGGGCAAGAAATGAGAACAGTGTGGTAGAATCCAGCCCATACCTACCCCTGGCAGTTGTCTCAGATCAATCTAGAATTCAGAGGTTAACCTGTGGTCATCCAGTCAGTCTGCTACTTCATGTAGCCCTTCCTGATGTTGATGTGTTAACTATCAGTTGACTTTGAAATTGGAGAAGTGGGAATACCAAGTCTGTTGTGATTAATTGCTTGGAAAGAATTACTTTTATTTAAAAAAGTGAATTATTTGTCTCCAGTAGTACCAGAGCATCTTAGACAGTGCTTTAACCAGAATTTATTTGAAAGGAACAACTCCCTCCACCCTGCACTCCTCTCCCCCAACCCCCAGCATAGCTAGATCAAAGAAGGACCTTTCTTGTAGATAAGAAATAGAAAAACCTTAGACTGGAGAATATCTCCCCAATTTCAGAAAAAGCCTTCATAGGAAGATTACTACTATTTTATCTGCCAGACTGTTAAGAAGAATAATAGTCAGAAGTATAGAGAACTTGGAAGCAAATTTAAGACCATTTACTATTTTGCAAATTGTGTTCTGTGTTCATGCTGCCTAGGTAGCATTGTAGGCCTGCCTCTGCTTCAGTCAGAGCAGATAAGGGTATTATCTGCTTATATATTAGGATTTCATGTATTATGTGATTTGATATAGGAGTTCTGTTCTTTTATGAAAAGCTTAGAAAAATTTGTTTAGGTTACACGCCGAAGATTATAGAGAATGTATCTGAAGGTCAGAGTAGTTAAATTATATACCTACAGTTGTACAGCTACTTAGAGGTTGACCAAAGTTAGAAATCATGAATCTGGACTTCCCATCTAGTGCATTTTTACTACAAAATGTTGATTTGATTTTCCATTTTGAAAGACACAGAAGTGATCTGTGAAATGGTGATTAACACTAGGCAGCCCCAGGCAGCCTTGGAATGCTCCATGGTTCAAATGTCCAGACCAGATGGAGGTCCAGAAATGGATGACTCAAAGTTTATTAGTTTTGCCACCTGGGCAGTACAGCCGAACCAGCTGCCATAAGGCATTTCCAATTTCAACAGAGCAATAAATGAACATAAAAGTCAGTGCAAATCCCAATAATATGTTAAAGGAGAGTGGTTGCTGCTGCAAGGAGATACATTCAGGCCAATCCCTATTGATAGCCCTTGTCCAAGGCACAGCTGCCATGCCGAGCTGAGGGCAATAACAGGTTATGGCACCAAGCCTTGAAATACCACTCCTTTAGGTTCTCTAGGAGCCAGTGTCTATCTGGGATATGTTTGACTTGCTGGCTTGGTAGACTCCCAATCACATCTGATAATTTAGAATGGGAAAAGCAAGTCCATGCTATGTCTTGATTATGTTATGAGTCAAGAAGCTTTTTCCTGGAAACTGAAAAGTTATAAGGTCACTTCCTTGCCATGGTTCTGGGCCCTTGGATGCATGGCTGTTCACTGGAACATAAGTTTTTGTGGCTGATCTCTAGGCTGAATTAAGTCATTTATCTTCATGATATCTTCATGTGGAATTGAACTATTGGGGGCTTTCAAGATCTGTATATGAACTACTACAAGAATCAGAGATTTTAGATAATCACTTTAATTGAACTTAGATGATCACCTTAATTGAACTTTAATGCCTTCTTTAAGGCATGGGGCCAAAGAACAACTTGGGAAAGGTACAGTAATTTTTGTTTAAATGAGGATCATTTACCTATGAATAAAAACATCAAATGATCTTGATCCTCTGTATTAGTAAAAATGTTTTGGGCAGCAAGTAACAGAAAACTGTGAAGAAATTACTGCCCCGGCCATCCCTCGGTATTCATCTCGGCTGTGGATGTTCATTAAACATGCGTAATTCACAGAATCTATCCTAATTCTGTGGGGATACAGAGAACATGGCTATACCCCCTAGTGGGGAGTGCCCTGTACCTTTACCCCAGTGGGTTTTTATTGAGAAAGTAGACTTGGTTTGTGGATTCACAGTCTGGCAGAAGGGATCAAAGGGAACAGGTAACTTACAAAGATGCTAACAGAATTCCTGCTGTGATTCCGGGCTGAGATTGGAGTTTTATCATATGAAAGGACTATATGGCTTAAAGGGCTAGTTTTGGTTTCCTGTCTGTGCCTTCAAATTCTAAGTTAATAACATCCTCCAGCAAACAGATCTCACAGGATCTTGCATATTCTATGTCCCAGGCCTGATTACCCCAGGGGTCCGCTGTCTCTGGTCTGAGCTTCCCCTTTGGCTGTTTGCTTAGCTCTGAGAAGGGCAGGAGACAGAGGCAGCCAGGAGACTAGGATTTCTCACATCTAAGTACAAAGACTCAGGCTAAGAGGGGGCAGGGGTTGATGTCAATCACCCCTTCCTTTCCACAGCCCCTTCATTTCCACAGCCTCGTGAGTCTCATTCCAGATGTCTTTATGTGATCAGAACCTGTCTTAGGTCGCTCCTTCCTTAAGGAGTCTTACCCGTCATTGGTTGACTGATCAAGCATTAAAGGCCAGGCACAGAATAGGTAGCGTTCATGCCAGGGGAATAAGTTTATGTCTCCTTAGTGGCTCCTGGTCTGGAGGTCTCTCACTCAGCCTAAGTCACAGGGGGTCACAGCTTCCCGAGACCAGGCAGGGTGGCCCTCAACAGAAAACTTGACTAAATTGAACAAAATAGAGTCCTATTTATTTATTTATTGACAAGTTTAGAGGAATGTGGCTCCTAGTTTTGGTTCACCTGCTCAGTGATGACTCAGTCTCTTTTTGTGTCAATTTGATGAAAAGTAAAAGGACAGGTGGAGAGGGGAAAGGAATGTACAGGTTGCTGATGTAGGCTTTGATGGTAAAGGCTCCACCAGGTTCTGTTTGCTGGGTCAACCTCTGCCTTCGATGATTTTTTCAGGAGCTAACTGTTTCTGTGTTTGTATGTCTTAGATGACTGTTACTCAGTACTTAGACTCATGCAATAATATAATACTGCTGTTCCTTTCTTTGTATGTTGAAAGTATGTATGCCTGTATATTCCTAACCTGTTTGGAGTTTTTTTCTCTTTTTTTCTTCTACAATGACATAAAGTGAAATCAAATTAAACTTTCATATTATAAACTTTTGTTAATGAGTGAGTATAGATACACTAGCTTTTTTTTTCTTTCTTTTTTTTCCTGGTAGGTGGCATGTTTAACCCAGGTAGCTGCTAATTATCTTATCGCCCAAAAGGAAGCAGAACGTTGGGGCACAGCTCATGGCAGTATTGTTCCTTACCAGGTAAGAGGAAAATTATATAGTATTGGGTTACTATTATTTGCAGGTTTTTTTAAATGGAATGAGTTTGCAAAATGATTTTCTTAAAAAAAAACCTTTCAGGGTATTCCATCATATATCTTTGTCTGACTGTAACGAAGTTCTGTTGTTCACTTTAATGCTGTGTTTTGCACATTTCTGCATCAAAAGATTAGTAACAGGATACATAAATGGAAGAAAGAAACTTGCTGAAAGTGAGTAACTATTGGACTCAGGATAGCTTGCCTTTTCTTTTTTTCTCACCCCAAAGAGGCACTGATTGTAGCCATTTTAGAAAGCATAGTTTGTTCACCATGTCAATTACAAACCAAATGTTACCTACCCCAGCTGACAATAATATTCTCACAGGATTGGAGTAAAATGAAAATTTGCCTGTGACAGATCTTCAATTTTGAGCAAAGCAGATGGTTCAGGAACTGCTGTTCTTTATTAAGCATCTAAACTTGTCCTTAGAAATTCTTGACTTTGGTAGTGTGAATGAATATGTGAAGGAACTGCTGTCTTTCAAAAATAAAAACAAACACAAAAACTCAACTCTTCTTTCAAACCCCTAAATTTTGCTTAGCCCAGTTGTATCATATAAGATTGTGTTTATTCATGTATTGGTCATATATTTTGTATTATGTTCTAAGTGTTAGGGTATAGGTATCTTTTTCATCACTGTGTCCCTTCTCACATCCAGCAGCAGCACATGCTAGATACTATATAATTTCTCTTGAATATTGAAGTGAATTTTACTGTAGTCATTTTAGTGCTAGTGCTCTTTCTTTTAAACATTTTTTATTGGTGTTCAAGTACAGTTTTCTGCCTTTCCCCCCGACTTCTCCCCACCACCCCAGCTCTCCCCACCTCCTTCCCTTGTTTCCAGCGCCTGCCCCTGTTGTTATTGTCCATGTGTCCTTTATAATTGTTCCCTCAAACCATAGTGCTCTTAACAGAACACATAGAAGTCAGTGTTTTCCATTGGCTAGGAAATCCATCAACACTGCTAATCACCCTTTCAGTTTTAAGATCATGATTTCTTTGGGCAAAAGTGGTTTCATTTTAATTTTTAATACATTTTTGAGGAAAGTGATGACCCAATGTGATTCTAGAATTCTCTATTTCCATTTATGGTCTCTTTATATCTGAAGCATTAGTATGATTTTTCTGTACAACTATGATTTCTCTTTTTAACACATTTATTTAATCTTTTGACATAATTACAGTTATGGAGACATTTTCTTTAGTTCCTTCCCTCTTTTCTCTCACACTGGATTTCTGATTACCATAGCAACATTTTGCTTCCCACCTTCTTGGCTCTTTGTGTTTGTCTCTGCACTTCTAGATAAACCTACCTCACATCACAAAGGTTCTACTTTTAGACTAGTTAGAGATCATAAAATTCAGCCTTCTCATTTTTCAGGTAAGAAATCTGATATTTAGATTGATTAGATGGACTCTGACTCTAATCTTCTGCCTCCTGTCGAATGTTCTTTAAGATGTAGGTACCTTTGACAGTAGAGTTGTAATTCCAATTTCCTCCTTCTACTCCACCCTATACCCACACCACTAAACTTGCTTCCTAGCTAAGGGGATGTCATCAACTAATTTATGTTCATCATTGATAATGGAAATCTCTCTCAATGGCATTTTAACAGAAGACAATATTGGAACCCACGGAAATTCATCTCAAATAATGGAAGTCTGGGCTTAGTTTTCGATGTGTATGGAGAAAGCATTTATGAGTTGGAAGGCTTTCAGTGTAATTCCAAATCATATTGCATTGGGAAGTGTTCATGTGTATGTTCAAGAACAAGATTCATAGTTTATTTTATGCTATTTAAAAAATATGGTATATTTTTAATAAGTTTTTTAAAATATATTTTATGATTATGCTATTACAGTTATCCCATTTCCCCCCTTTACTCCCCTCTACCCTGCACACCCTCTCTCACCCAGTTCCCCCCCTTTAGTTCATGTCCATGTGTCATAAGTTCTTTAGCTTCTATATTTCCCATACTGTTCTCACCCTCCCCCTGTCTATTTTCTACCTACCATTTATGCTACTTATCTGTACCTTTTCCCCCACTTTCCTCCTCCCACTCCCCTGTTGCTACCCCTCCATGTGATCTCCATTTCTGTGGTCCTGTTCCTGTTCTAGTTGATTGCTTAGTTTGCTTTTGTTTTTGTTTTAGGTGTGATTGTTAATACTTGTGAGTTTGCTGTCATTTTACTATACATGTTTTTTATCTTCTTTTTCTGAGATAAGTCCCTTTAACATTTCATAAAATAAAGGCTTGGTGATGATGAACTCCTTTAACTTGACCTTATCTGAAAAGCACTTTATCTGCCCTTCCATTCTATATGAAAGCTTTGCTAGATAGCGCAATCTTGGATGTAGGTCCTTGCCTTTCATGATTTGGAGTACTTTCCAGTCCCCTCTTGCCTGCAAGGGCTCTTTTGAGAAATAAGCTGACAATCTGATGGAAACCATTTGTAGGTTACTGTCCCCTTATCTTTTGCTGCTTCTAGGATTCTCTCCTTCATTTTAATCTTGGGTAATGTAATTATGATGTGCCTTGGTGTGTTCCTCCTTGGGTCCAACTTCTTTGGGGCTCTCTGAGCTTCCTGGACTTCCTGGAAGTCTATTTCCTTTGTCAGGGACAAAGTCTATTTCCTTTGTTTCCTTTTCCACTTGTTACTCTTCCTCTTCTCCTTCTGGTACCCCTATAATTCAGATGTTGGATTGTTTAAAGTTGTCCTGGAGGTTCCTAAGCTTCTCCTCATGTTTTTGAATTTTATTTCTCCATTCTTTTCTGTTTGATTGTTTCTTTCTTCCTTCTGGTCCACTCTATTGATTTGAGTCCCAGTTTCCTTTGCTTCACTATTGGTTCCATGTGCATTTTCCTTCATTTCTCTTATCATAGCCTTCATTTGTTCATCTGATTTGCGACCAAATTCAACCAATTCTGTAAGCATCCTGATCACCAGTGCTTTGAATTGTGCATCTGATAGGTTGGCTATCTCTTGGTCACTTAAAAGTGTTGTCTCTGAGGCTTTGATTTGTACTTCTGTTTGAGCCTTTTTTGGGGGGGGGGTTCTGGTTGTGCTTGTTAAGTAGTGAGGGGTGAAGCCTTAGGTGTTCTTCAGGGCAGGGCAACCCAGTCACTGTGTTGTGATGTTGTATGTGAGGGTGGGATCCAAGAGGAAACGGTGGCACTTGCTCCTCTCTCCATCAGACTTCAGTCCCTTCCACAGCTTCCCCCAGGCTAACTGGGCCTTTCTGGTGCTAATTCCTGTGTGGATGGGATTGTGTGGTTCTAGGACCCAGTGGGTCTCACCAACTTACTCTCCTGTGAGGCTGGGGGTCTCTCCCTGCACCTCAACACCAACAGGTGTTTTCAATCAGTGTCCTGTGGTTCTATTTCCTGTCCCTGGGACCCTGGGTTGCTTGGTCTGTCTCACTGCCCAATTTTGCCTGTTTTATCTGCACGTGAATGTGGTGTGGACAGCCAGGTGCCTTGTGCTCAGTGCCTCACTTTACAGTTGGTGTCTCGCTGGGTCTGCCAGCCGCCTGGCCTGCTGCGGGCTTGTACTTGGGATGCCTTATGTGCTGGGGATGCATTACGTGCCCCGTGCCACCCCTTTTTGTGTTGTGACCCCTCTCCGCCTGGCTGCCCAACTCTGCCCCTCCTACCTGTCTGGACGAATGTGTATATTTTAACTCCTTGGTTGTTCGACTTCCATACAGTTCAATTTCTGTCAGATCTGGTTGTTAATCTTGTTTTTAAATTGTTGTTAACCTTATTTTGGTTGTGTGAGGAGGCGCAGTGTGTCTACCTACACCTCCATCTCAGCTGGAATTCCTATAAGTTTTGTATAGACCTCAGTTATCCATCCTAAGTGTTTGCACCAGACCTCTGTCATCTTGAGCGTGTTCTCACTTATTTTATTGTGATGTGATGTGAAAAGAAATGTACAATCTCTGGTTTTTCTAATTGTAGTTAAAAGATATCAAAGTCTCAAACTGACTGTAACCAGAGGGGAGGTGGGAGGGATTAATGGGGGAAAAGAGGGAAGGGTTTTCAAGAGCATCTGTAAAGGACATATGGACAAAATCAAAGGGAGGTGGGATTGAGGGTGGGAGGTGGGGATGGATGGGGTGAGAGGGAGTGGTGGGGAGAAAATGGATTCAACTGTACTTGAACAACAATAAAAAATGTAAAAAAAAATATAGTCTATGTGTGTGTGTGTTTCTGTTCTTTGAAGACATAAATGTGTGTCTTCTGCTTGAATTTTTCCATGACTTTTCCCATGACATAAAATGGATAATAGGCTTGTTTGATCTTGTTGACTGCAGCTTTATTATTGGTAAGAAATAAGAGAAGATCTGCTAGGGTCTTTCCTCAGGAACCCAGAATTAATTTGTTTTCTCTTGTTAGAATATTGGTTCAGCACTGTGATTAAGGAACAAATGCAAATTTAGCTTGAATGATCGAACATACTAAGATGGACCCCAATATGTTTATAGACTCTGGTCTGTTTTCAATTTTTAAAAGATTTGGGAAATGTTTTTTTATGGGTGAATATCAAGATCATTATAATTCAATTTTATATAATAATTAGAGCTTTGTATCTAATTTGAGTTGTGTGAGTTTTGATATGAAAGTCTATAATCAAGACCCTGGTGGTCTCAGGAACTAGTTAAGATGCCCAGCCCACTCTCCTCAATTGTTGAACCCTAAATGAAAGATCATAGACCTTAAATGCATGGGATATGAGTTTCTGAAAAATAGCTATTCTTGAATGTCTTCATATATCATTTACATGCAATTCTTTTATTCTACTTTTATGAATTTTTCCCATTGTAGAGACTTTTAAAACTTTATTTATATGCATATTTATTTTTGGTGTTTTTAATTTAATTTATTGTGGTTACATTGGTTAAAAAAATTACACAGGTTTAAGGGGTACGATTATATAGTACATTATCTGTAGATTGTATTGTATGTTCCCTACCACAAGTCAAGTCTCCTTCCATCACCATTTATTCCCCCTTGTACCTTCTTCTGCCTCCCTCACTGCTTTCCCTCTGGTAATCACCATACTGTTGTCTGTGTCTATGAGGTTTTTTTTTTCTGCTTAATCCCTTCACCTTTTTCATCTAGCCCCACAACTCCTACCCCTCTGACAGCTATCTATGTGTCTATTTCTATTTTGTGAGTTTATTTTATTCATTAGATTTCACATATGAGTAAAATCATACTGAATTTATCTTTCTCTGGCTTACTTCATGTGGCATAATGCTCTCCAGGCCCATGCTGGAAAGGATAAGATGTCCTTTTATTTTTTTGAGGCTGAGTAGTATTCCACTGTGTAAATGTAGCACAGGTTTTTAATCTGTTTACCCACTGATGGACACTTGGGCAACTTCCAAATCTTGGCTATTGTAAATAATGCTGCAGTGAACATAGGGATGCATGCATTCTTTCAAATTAGTGTTTCAGATTTCTTCAGATATATTCCCAGAAGTTGAATCCCTAGGTCATAAGGCAGTTCCATTTTTGGTGTAATTTTTTAAAATCCTCACCTGAGGACATTTTTCATTTCTGAGAGACAGGGGGAGAGGGGGAGAGGGGGAGAGGTGGAGAGGGGGGCTATTGCTTTCCACACACATCCTGATTAGGGATTAAACCTGGAATCTAGGCCATGGCCCTGATTGGGATTCCAACCTGCAACCTTTCAGTGCAGATTCTGCTCGAACCAACTGAGCCACATCGGTCAGTAAATTAATGGATCAAAAAACTATGGTACACTTTTAATTTTTTGAGGTACCTCTACACTGCTTTCTACTGTGGCTGTACCAATCTGCATTTCTCATAACAGTGCATGGTGGTTCCCTTTTGATTTATTGATGATAGCCATTGTGATAGTTGTTTGGGGATATCTCATTGTGGTTTTAATTTGCATTTCTCTGATGAACAGTGATGTTGAACATCTTTTTATATATCTGTTGGCCATCTGTATGTCCTCTTTGGAAAGGTGCTTATTCAGATCCTTTGCCCATTTTTTAATTATTTATTTTATGTGTGTTGAGTTTTATAAGTTTTTTTAAAACTCTGAATATTTACCCATTATCAAGTGTATCATTGGCAATTATGTTCTCCTATTCAATGGATTGTCTTTCAACTTGTTGGTGGTTTCCTTTGCTGTGCAAAAACTTTTTAGTTTGATGTAGTCCCATTTGTTTATTATTTATTTATTTATTTTTGTTTCCTTGCCCAAGGAGATATATCAGAAAAAATATTGGTATGAGAAATGTCTGAGATTTTACTGTTACTGTTTAGGATTTTTATGGTTTCAGTTCTAACATTTAAATCTTTACTCCATTTTGAGTTTATTCTTATGAATAGTGTAAGAAGTGATCTTGTTTCATTTTTTTGCATTTATCTAAGTTCCCCAAAACCTTTTATTGAATAAACTGTCTGTATCCCATGGTATGTTATAGCTTCCTTTGTCAAATATTAATTGACCCTATGGATGTGGGTTTATTTAGGGTTCTTTATTCTGTTCCATTAATCTATATGTCTGGATTTTATGTGAATACCATGCTGTTTTGATTACTATGGTTTTATAGAATAGTTTGCTATTAGATAGCATGATTCCTTTAACTTTGTTTTTCTTTCTCAAGATTGCTGTTGGTACTTGGGGTCCATATAAAATTTTGGAATATTTGCTCTAGTTCTGTGAATACACCTTTAGTATTTTGATTGTAATTGTGTTGAATCTATACATTGTTTTTGGTAGTATGGACATTTTAATGATGTTAAGTTTTTCTCTTCATGAACCCAGTATATGCTTCCATTTTTTTCTTGTCTTTTTCTTCAGTTTCTTTCTTTAGTGTCTTGTAATATATAGATCTTTTACCTCCTAAGGGAAACTCTTAGTTTTTTCCTGTTGAGTATGTTGTTATCTCTAGGTTTGTTATGTATGGCCTTTATTATGTTGGAGTATGTTCCCTGTATTCCCACTTTGCAGAAAGTTTTTTTTCCATAAATGGGTGTTTGATTTTTTTCTAAATGCTTTTTGCATCAATTGATAGATTATATGATTTTTATTTTTCACTTTGTTTATGTGGTATATCACATTAATTGATTTGCAGATATTGTACCAATGTTGCATCCCAGGAATGAATCCCACTTAATCATGACCTATGATTTCTTAATGTATTGCTGAATTTTTGTTTGCTAATTTAATGTATTGCAGAATTTGGTTTGCTGTTGGGCATTTTTGCATATATGTTCATCAGGTATTTTGGCCTCTAATTTTCTTTTTTTTGTAGTGTCTTTATCTGGTTTTGAATTTAGGATAATGCTGGATTTGTAAAATGGGCTTTCCTTTTCTTGAAGTTTTTGGAATATTTTCAGAAGAATGGGTGTTAGTTCCTCTTTGGATATTTGGTAAAATTCCACTGTAAAGCCATCTGGTCCAGAACTTTTGGTTGCTGGCATTTTTTTTTTATTACTGCTGTGTCTTCATTAGTTTTAATCTCTTCAGATTTTGTTTCCTCTTCAGCCAGTTTTGGAAATTTGTAGTTTTTTTCAGGAATTTACCCACCTCTTTCAAATCTTCTAATTTGTTGGCATATAGTTATTTTTTTAGCAGCAAAACAGCACCAGAATGTTACTGGATCTCAGATCAGCAGCCTTGGTGCTTGCTTTTGGAAAAGAAAGAATTAAGAGCCATAGAACTGAAATTATAAGTGAAAGTTTATTTAGAAAGTCACAGAGGTAGGAAAGGTGAGCCAGCTAGGGTGTGTAGGCTTAGGTGATGAGTTACAGTGGCAAAAGGAGAGCACTTGGAGCTTAAGAAAAAGAAAGGCAGAGAGAATGCACCTGGGAGAAGGAGAGAGGGAAAGGTGTGGGTGTGCTTCAGAGAGAGAGAGTGCCTGGGGAAAGGAGGCAGTGGGAAAGATGGGCATGCTCAAAGAGAGAATGTGCACAGTGTCCTCCGTCCTAAGGGATTTTGTCTGCTCTCTAATAGCGGGGATCTTAAGGGAGTTCCTAGGGGAGGATCTCAATATAATATTCATCAACTTTTCCAAGTGTATCCTTTCAGGGTTGTGGTCTTTACTGATTGGTTGGTGCTAGGAGAGGGGTTCATTAGCCATTGCATCCGACTCTGATGTTAGCCATTGCACCCTTCTGTCTGGTTTTGCTGCTTTTCTGGGTCTGGAGCTGAAACACAGTTGAGGCCTAAATGCCATCTCTAGTTTGACTAAAAACTCTATCTCTGGTCAACAGACCCAAGGCTTTGTTCTTAAGTTTATATGATGTAGCCCAGAACCTTATTGTCCTGAGGGTTTAATGCTTTATGGAGTCATCATGGAAGGTCTTGCATAGAAGTACTATGACGCTATTCTCTGGCCTCCTGTTTCTCCTCTGAGGGATTCTACTGCATGACTAGCAACATGCCAGGGGAAGAAAGGTCAAGGTAGGATTTAAACCACAGGACCAGAGACATGAAATTTCAGGGGGTCTAAACCACATGATCAGTGATATGCTAGGAAAGGTGACCCTGTGGATGACGTCCCACCCTACAATTGCCCATTGCTTTCTGGTCTGGTGACTGTTTGTATTTGATTTATCATTCCTTTCTGCTCATATCTTTCTAACTGCCTACTGCAGTTTGTGTTGATAAGATCCTCTCTCTCTGAGTCTATGCTACCTTAGTGATCTCACCGAATTTCATGTGTTCCTTCACCTATAACATTACTCTCATGATGAGTATAAACTGTCCAAGAGACCAATCCAGAGAATGAGACTATAACTGCAACTATCTCCTTCCCTAAAAAGAAGACTACAACTGATGCCATCATTCGTTACGTATTTGTCTCAATCACTACTAGGACTCCGAATCTTCTAGGCCATCTATTATCATATGGACACTTAATCCCAATGGCTCTATTCATTTCTTCCTTTGACCCGGTCATTTCTTCTCTCATTAATCTTGGTGGCTCTGAAGTTTATTTAGAGAACCCAAGCAACAGCCTGGACTCTTATTAACCTTCCATCACTTTTAATGATCTTTTCCTGTTTCACTTGGATCCCACTCAGGTATTTCTCAAATTTTAACATGCACATGAATCATTTAGAGATCTTGTTAAGACATACCTTCTGATTCCAGATGATGTTGATGCTGCACTATAAGTAATAAAGTTCTAGACTTCATTATTATCAATGACAGTACCACCTTTTTTGTGTTCACCTGACAAATCCCCATATTGATTAGATAACACTCTTATGTATCCATGCATGCACTCAAGGAATGAATATGGGTAGAAGAAAACATAACTATAGCCTAACTCTGAATTTTTGGCTGCCTCTCTCAAATTTTTCTCTCTCAGCTTTACCCAGAAATCCTGCCACACATATTTACATATTACCTCTGAGATAACTATTTCACATCTTCTATCTCCTCAAATCTTTCCCTTCTTACCTCATCTTTAGCCAAAGAATTTGCTTCTTATTTCACTCAAAATTGATGGAATCAGAAGAGAACTACTATATCTTTTTTTTACCTTATCTTTCAATCTCCTACGTGTGCATCCATATATACTTCATTTCATTCCATTCTATCACAACCAATGACTTGTTCCTTTCCACATTTTTCCTATTCAATGACATTGCTCCTGCACTTTATTTTGTCTATCACTTAGATTATCTGTCAATGGACAAACATGTGATTATATCTTTTGCCTTTAAAAAACCCAGAAACTTTCCTTGGATTCCCAGGGCATGTGTTTTTCCATCTTTTATCCCTTTTCTCCATGTTCAAATATTACAGAACTCCTCAAGAGAGTTTTAGGTAGTGTCTTCTAGAAAGAAGAATCTACCATTTATACTACAGTGTCATTTGTGCTTTACAGGCAAAGAGATTTTACAGCACTCTGAGGCCTTAAGAGTTTGGGTACCTGGAACAGCTACAAGGAAGTTGACTTTCTGAGCAATTCATTAATAAGAGTACTCTTTTTGTGCATTTTCTTTTTCCCTTTTTTAAAGATTTTATTTATTTATTCTTAGAGAGAAGGGAAAGGAGGGAGAAAGAGAGGGAGGACATTGATTGGTTGCCTCTTGCATGACCCCAACTAGGGACCTGGCCTGAAACCCAGGCACGTGCCCTGACAGGGAATTGAATTGACAATCTTTTGATTCACAGGCTGGCATTCAGTCTGCTGAGCCACAGAGCCAGAGCTGTACTTTTTCTTGAGCCTTTCAAATGGAATTATCCCAATGGCCTGATGATTCACATGGTGATTCTTTTAACTTTTATTTTTCCTGGAGTAATTTCTAATTCAAGAAATTCAAGAAAAGTATTCAGATGATTAAATAAAATCATGTCTCCCTTTCTTCATTTGGCCTCTTTCAACCAGAGTGGAGCAGGAACCTGTGCTATGTTATTTCTGGTAGGGACTTTATTCTGTATATTTAACTTGGCACAAGCAGAGACTACTCAGACAGGTGGTAAATTCCAAGTTTGAAGAGATGCAACATTTAGCTATCATTCCTTAGAAAATGTCAAAATGCTGTTAAACCATAGCATATTAAGTAATCTTGGGAACTGTTTAAAAATTTGTGTTAAGGAACTTTCAGTAAGTCAAGATGTAAATGATATACATGTCCGTTTTTTTTTTTGTTATTAAAGCATTCACTAAAGGTTTTTTTTTTCCACCATAACCTAAATCCTAAATCTGACCTTAAATGTAACTCAAAACCTAACCCTTACCTTAAACATAAATCTTACCTTAGCTTTTAATCAACTCTTATGTTAATCCTAAACTTAATTGAAACATAAACCCTAAATTCAATGCTAACTCTAACCCTAATGCAAACCCTAACAACTCTAATCAAAACCTAACCCTAACCCTAATCCTAAATGAATCTTAACCTAGCCCTTAACCAAATGCTAAACATAAATCTAATTCTAATTTTAAAACAAACCCTAAACTTGACATTAACTCTAAAACTAACCTTGAACTTAACCATAAACTCAACTCTAAAGCATCCTTAAACCTGCCTCTTTACCTAAACTTAACACTAATTTAAACCCAAACAATAAACTCAAGTCTAACTCTCACTCTAACCCTATCCCTAATTATAAACTCAACCCTAATCACAACTCTAACTAATTCTAACTCAAATCATAACTATTACACAAAACCTAACTCAAAATTGAAACCTGGCACTCACCTAAACCTAAACCTAACCCTTACAATAAACTTAGACCTAACCCTAATTTAAAATCACATCCTAACCTCAATGCTAACTCAAATCCTAATGCTAACCCTAATCATCAACTTAATGCTAACCTCCACCTAAACCCTAACTCTTATCCTAACCTTTACCTCACTTTAACTCAAAATAGAACCCTAACCTTAACCCTAACCCTAAGATGAACTCTAACCCTCACCCTTACCCTCATTCTTCTTCAACCTTAGCTCTAATAAACCCAAACTTAAATTTGAAAGTTTAAAGATGCATATGATGATGTTGTGTATTTAACTTGATGCATTGGTTAGCAACAGTAATAATATCTTGCTGGCTTCCATTGAACATGTACTATGCAACTGATATAAAATATACATATACATATACATATACATACATTTTTCTCATTTTATTTTGATGAAAGGACACTTGGAGTGATTGAGCAACTTTCTTATGACCACGGCTAGGAAGTCAGAGAACCTGAATGAGAACGATGGTTTTAAAATTTCAAAACATGTTTCCTTTCTCTGTATATCCAAACTAGTCAATTTTTTTGTTCTTGATACGTTGTTGATACCTATCTTTTAATTTCTTAGGTAGATGGTAGAATTCTTCTAATCTGTTTCCATCATTTCTTTGACAAATGATCTATTTTTTTTTGTTATGGCTCTAGATGGCACCAAACCTAACAAATGACCTTATTATAGAAGAATATTTGAATTCTGAGCTACAGGGCAATTAAAGGTTTCCCTCTACCATGTTTTCAATTCATGCTTTTGCAGGTCTCTTGATAAAATAAATAAACAACAATTCTTGAACTCTCAGTGCAGTTTTAGTTCCTGAAAGCTTCCAATTGAAGAAGAACTGGACCCTTGATTTCTAGAAACTCAGAAACAATATAGCAGGCACAGCTGGAAGAGTTTGAGCTTTGGGGTCAGACAGACCTGGGATCATAACTTTACCACTTATTGGCTGTGAAATCTTGGACAAGTCTTTTACTATTCCTGAGGTTAGCTGCTTCCTATCCAATAAAGTAATAATGTTAAGTAATTTTTTTTGTTTAGTGAAGGAATTAAATGAGATAGTATGTGCCAAGTGTTGTGCATAATACCTGAGTCTAGTAAATAAGAGGTGGCATGTATTATTATTTCTGTAGTTAAACTAATAATTATAACTTTGCATAATAGTTACAGGAAAATATGAAATAATCTTTATGACTCCTTATGAAAACCATCATGGCAGCTCAGGGGAGGAATAAATAAAGATATTACATGCTATGGAACTTTTCTGTTTGAAAAATATGTTCTCAGATCTTTTTCAGAAATTGTAGTATTAAGCCATTGCCCAAATATAGCATTACTTAAAGGAATAAAGTTTGAGGAGAATCAACCAGGGGTGTCCAACCCACAGCCCAGGGGCCACAAGTGGCCCAGGGTGGCTATAAATGTGGCCCAACATAAAATCTTAAATTTACTTAAAATGTTTTTTTTTTTTTGCTCATCAGTTTTCATTAGTGTTTGTGGATTTAATGTGTGGCCCAAGATAACTCTTTTTCTTCTAGTGTGGTCCAGATACACCAAAAGGTTGGACACCCCTGGTCCAGTTTACTGAAATATTTAGTTAATTGAGATTTATTATAAATTCACACTTAACCAAATGAAACATTACAGTAATGATTTTCAGAAGTAACTTCTGAGAGGCAAATAAGATGGGAACCTATCTCTAGAAAAAACACATACCCACCCTTTTGATAGACAAAAATTATGGAGATTTCTTTGTCGGTTTTAAAAAGTGAGAGAAATATAGAACATCTTTAAACATCTGTTCATATATTCTTAAGATTGAAATGAACTTTGATAATGTTAATCCAGTAAAAACATATACCTGGATATTTATTGGGAACAAAAGTATGGGTGATAGCAAATACATTAGA
>PVIA01004683.1:0-131847 GCA_004024845.1 Tonatia bakeri
CTAAGTTCTAACTTCCCCATATCTGGCACTGGTCTGTCATTCTGTCTTTATTGCAAAGCTTTCCTCTAAATATCTGTCAGAGGACTTGCCAGAATGAGCTGGCAAATGATGTGTCCCCTCCCACCACTAGTGAACAGTTTGAAAATCTGAAGTGACACTGAAGGACCAACTGTTCCCTGACTTGGAATAAGCCCCGTAGGGCATTTCCCCCTGCCACGTCCTCTTCCAACCATGTTGTCTGACAAGGTCCAGGATGTGGAAAGAAGGAATTCAAGGAATCCATCTTTCTGGAAGAGAACGTGGCATACAAAGGGGGGCGGTAATTTTCCTGGGATTGCTCTTAATAACTCCTTGTTGATATTATTCATGGTCTTGCTTTGTGCCCTGATTTCACATAAGAATAGGCCATGAGGAAAGAGAGGCTCGAAGCCAGTCAATGATTGATTTTGAGGGAAATTCTGAAAGGACAACTAGTTCTCCCCAGACTATTGACTCATGCCCAAATTGTATAAACAAGGTGTTTATAAACCTGAGTAAGAAATTATCCTCGATTGTTCCCATAAAAGAATTCATGAATCAGTTATAACAGGCTGAATTGTTGGTAAATTCTCCCATGCCTGTTCCTTACCCACAGATACAAAGGGTCTTCCAAGAAAACAAGAAAAAACTATATAGACCCCTACCCACAGCCCAGGGATACCCCTGGGTAGCATATTGGATTAATGGTAAATTGTGGTATCCCCAAAGAGGAGCTAATAGTCTCCAAAGGGTTCCAGATCCCCCATTGCCTTATACAGGGGCATATAATGAGGATGGCATTAGAATGGTCAATAAGGTTGGAGTACAAATGCCTTATGGTAGCAGCTAGGATGTGTGGTCATATGGATAGCTGTACTCTTACAAGTTGGATTTTTACAGATCTATACTGGACCTCCAGTTTGTTAAGAATCAGTGTAACTAATTTTGTGTTGCTATGGAGAGCAATAATCCATGCACATTTTCCAACTGATGTTCATTTCCAAATCAAATATGTAGACATTTGTTAGTTTCAATGATTTCCTCACTAATAGAACACTTTTTAATAGAAATTTTTCCACCTAGAGTCCTGTGCTACAGTCATTCTTCTGAATTGACCTTTTCATTCATCCTATCAGCCTTTGATAATATTGCAGTAATGGCAGAGAACAAGCAAAGCAGTCAGACTCATTAACAAGAACGGTAGACGAGCCCACTGCCCTGGCTCCCCTCCGGTGAAGCCCATGCAGGGGAAGAGGAAGGCTGCAGTGGGAGTTCCCTCCTGATCCTGACAGGAGAGCATACTGCGCAAGGCACAGTCACAGCGCTGACTTCCCATGACTCCTAAAGGCTACATGTTTAATATTTTACGTAAAAATACTCCAGATTTGCACTAAATACCAGTGAAGTGTTATTTTGCTTTAGTGGTGTTGCAGTCTTTTTCACATCAACAAACTTTGGGGGAAATTCTGTAAAAACATAAAAAATTCAAGACAAATCTCATTGCTATGTTAAATATACAGCTTTTTTTAAAAAAATTAAAACAAATACTTGTCCCAGCAAAGTTATAGATGATTAACCTCCATTCATAGACACATATATATATAACTAGAATTTTTTTTGTTTACTTTTTAAATTTTTCAAGTGCAATTATTCGTTATACATTAATCACTATTAAATTATCATTTTAGCCAGTTATCAGCAAATTGTAGTATGTATTCATTGTCTCTTCTTGTGACATTTAATTGCTTATTTTAAAGCAGAAATATTAGAGTTACAAGCATCTTGCAATATTTTTTACCAACAATAAAATTAAGTAGAGGCTTAACCATGAAAATACCTTAGTGTGATTTTAACATTATTTTGAGATTTTGGTTGTATAAAGTTTCAATGTAAAATGTCCATTGTTGAAGGAGAATAATCTTTCAATAAAAAATACCCACAAGATCTTTAGCACTGAAAAAAAAAATTTCATGAAAAGGTTAGCTTGAAGCAGACCTCCCTGGTGTTTATTTACTAAGGAACAAAACAGGTCACTACTCCACCAGCTTGTCAAAGGATTTTGCCCACATTTCCCCCTATCATACAGCAGCTTCAAAAAAGAACTCTTTAAATTATCCAAATAGAAATAGAATACAATATGAGAAAGTCAAGAATGGCCTGTACCTAATAAAATTTAACAAAACTGTCTATCACCTTTTAAGTCAAAGGTTTACTGTGGCTAGATTTCCTCTCTATCTCTCCTTACATGTTCGTTTTGGTGATCAAAAGGTGGTGGGATTGTTAGATATCTATATTTTAGGTTTATTGATTTGCATAATACCAATAAAGTTGTATAAAATAATTTCTTGATCAGAAAACAAAATCCCCTCTAATGAAATAGCCCCTGAATGTCTAAAAGTTGTTAAAGTAACAGCCCCTCCTTTACCTTGAATAGGAATATATATCAATTAGAATTAGACAGGCAAAGAAATAAGAGAAGCTGGTTAGCTATTACAAACCAAACATGTAGAAACAATTACCAGAGACCTCTATCCAATCGAGCGTATCCTTTTGCCCCATAACAAATTCTGAGAACTTTATAAACAATAAGACATTCAAATTTTGTACATACAGCTATTTCTAATTGTTTGCATTTAATAGGTTACTAGATTAGCATGACCAGATATTTGGGTAGAAAACTTACTGCTTCACCTAATCGCAAATGTTAATCACCGCCAAAAATGAAAATATAAAAATCTGTTTGTACTTGCAATAAACAGAACAGAGCTTCACTCTCCTCTGAGTCGTGTTGTGGTCTGTTACCCATCACCAATGCCTTACCCACCTTCAGGAGACCCTTGACCCAGCTGCGGCCGGACTGCAGCATCCTCCTGTCTGAAAATTGCTAAATCCAGCCTTTTCACCTTCATTCTAGTTTATCTCAACAAGGCAATTGACATATAAACTCCTAAAACTCAGCAACATACCAATAAAGCCCATAGCAAGACCTACAACGTCTGTCCAGAAAAAGTCCAGCCATTGTTAATATAACGAGAATGATTTGCACGACATCAGTATAAACTGGTAGCCAAGGAGAGTGGACTGGAATGCACATGGGTGAACAATGACAACTTCACTGTACTAGTCAGTGGGTGTGGTAGATGCCATTAAGTGAGCATGTGTACTGTGTGGTCGTCGCATTCAAAATGACTGAGCAGGTACAGCAACAAATCTGCATCAAAATTTGCATTAAGCTTGAACATTCTTCTGCAGAAACTATTGGGATGATTCAGAAGGCTGCAGCTATGGGCAACTGGTGACTGGCAGCTTTGTCATGACAACATGCCTGCTCATGCATCACATCTTGTGCAGAATTTTTTGGCAAAACATCAAATCACCCAGGTGACTCAGCTCCCCTACAACCCAGACTTGGTGCCCTGTGACTTCTGGCTTTTTCCCTTTGAAAATGAAAAGAAGATTTTCAGACCATAGATGAGATTTAGGAAAACATGACAGGGCAGCTGATGGCAATTGGGAGAACTGTGTAAATCCCAAGGTGCCTACTTTGAAGGTGTCATTGTCCTATATACAGTGTTTCTTGTATCTTGTGTCTTCTTCACTAAATGTCTCTATTTTTCATATTACATGACTGGATATCTTCTGGACAGACATTCTTTGCTTCCTGACTACCCTTCACCCTACCCATGGGATTCTGAAGAACTGGACAGAGGACCAGGTAGGATGTACCTGAGAGAGAGGCCCTGAGATTGCAAAGTGATGGGGGACCAGGAGAGGAAGACAAACTCATGTGTAAAGCTAAGTTGACTAAAAGATTCCTCCTCAGCCATTCCCTCCAGGACAAATGTGAGTTCCCTGCAGAGTTGGATTAATCCTAAAACTGAAAGGGTTTAGAGCCCCTCACTTGCCAGAACTCCTTCTAAGGCCTTAAGAGGGGGTGCCAGCAATTGTTCACATGGTGTAGTAGATACCTCTGGTGCCCTATGTCCTCAGTAGCCTCTGATTCCAGCAGAGCTGAATTCCCTGAAAGCTCAATGAGCAATGATCTGTTCCCCGAAAGCCCAGGCTCACCCCCTGCTCAGTGCATCCCATCCCAAGCAGTCTCTAAATTTCTATATTCTGCTTCTTCAATGGAGTTGAGAAGTGGGGGTGAAGTAGGTATTAGTTACCTAGAGACACTTCATCCAAAGGGACACAGGAACCATCAGCGGCGTGGCAACTCTGGGAAGATGTGCACAGTTGAGGTATGACCTTGATAATACAATTTGATATTGGCTTTTCCTTCCTCTCCGTCTTACTCTTCCTGCTACCACATTCCTGGGATCGCTTCCCAAATAAATGCCTGCATCTAATAGGTCTTTGTCTTAGGCTCTGCATTTAGGAAAACCCAACTGAAAGTGTCCCTAGAAAGCCACCCCTCAGGATGAGACTCTGGAACTAGACGACCTTTCTGGTCATTCAAAAACAAGGACCCAATTATCTGTTGCTCTAGTAAGTACAGGATGATAGCTCCTGGGGTGCTGTAGCATTGTAGTTACTGAGACTACTACCTGTTGTGAATTGAGATGATTTCACATTAAATTTCACTTAGTATAACCTTCATTTCTTCTGTTATGTTTTTGCTGTACTCAATGAAGTGTTGGAGCATCCTTATCACCAGTGTTTTGAACTCTGCATCTGAAAGGTTGGTTACCTCCATTTCGTTTAGTTCTTTTTCTGAGTTTTTGTTCTGTTCTTTTATTTGGGCCATATTTCTTTGTCTCCTCAGTTAAGCAGCCGCCCTGTATTTGTTTCTCTGTATTAAGTAGACCTGCTTGGATTCCCTGTTAGAAAAGGCACCTGCAAATTATGTGGGGTGAAGTCTTAGATAATCACCAGGGCAGGCAACCCACTGCACCGCTTTGTGGCTCTGTGTTTGGGGAGAGCTCAGGGAGGGGACAATGCTGCTGCCTGGCTTCTGGAGGTTTACCCAGCACTCTCCCCACTTTCAGTCACTTCTAATATGCAACTGGCGCCCCTCCAGCTATTGCCCTGATGGTGACCCCAGACTGGGTGAGTTTGCGTATGTTCTAAGTCTATGCGGGCCCTTAAAATGGACACTCCTGAAAATCTGGCAGTTTCTTCCTCCACCCCAACCCCCACTGGTTTCTACTGACAGAAGTTATGGGAATCTACCTTACTGGCACTGGAATCCTGGACTGTGTGATCTGGCCTGGGGCTGGGATCACTCACTCCCAAGATCTCCCTTCCAATTTTTATCTCCCACATGTGAATGTGGGACCGCCGTTCTGCCACCTCTGCTGCCTCTCCACACCACACGTCCTCTTTGCACGTTCCTGCCCATCTCCACAACTTCACTTCTCCTACCCATCTGGATGAATGTGACTTCTTTAAATCCTTGGTTGTCGGACTTCCATACAGCTCAATTTTCTGACAGTTCTGGTTATTCATTTTGAGATATAGTTGTAATTCTCTCTGTGGTTGCTCTAGGAGGCAAAACGTGTCTACCTATGCCTTCATCTTGACCATAAGTCAAGTTTTTAAATTTTAATTCATTTTTTAGTTTTAATTACAATGGATACACCTTATTATATTAGTTTCAGGTGTACATCCCAGTAATTAGACATCATATAACTTACTAAGTGATCATCTGATAAATCTCATGCCCTTCAGATACCATACATAGTTATTAGAATATTCCTTAATAGTCTATAACTATGAGTATTCTAATATTCATAATTATTATTGACTATATTCCCTATGCTATACTTTACATCCCCGTGATCTTTGTGTAACAACCAATTTATACTTCCTAATCCTGTTACCTTTCTCCCAGCCCCCTAACCTGCTTCCCATTTGGCAACTGTCAAAATATTCTCTGTATGTATGAGTCTGTTTCTGTTTTGCTTGTTCATTTAGTTTGTTTTTTCAAGATTCAATTGTTGAGAGATATGTATTTATTGCTATTTTATTGTTCATTTTTAAAAATCTCTTTTTCTTTCTTCCTAAAGAAGACCGTTTAATATTTCTTATTATATGGTTTGGTGGTGAGGAACTCTTTTAGATTTTTCTTGCACTCTTTATTTATTTTTTAACTTTAAATGATAGCTTTTCTGGGTAAAATAGTCTTGATTGTAGGTCCTTACTTTTCATCTCTTTTGAATATTTTATGCCAATCCCTTCTGGCCTGAAATGTTTCTATTGTGGAACCAGCCGACAGTCTTATGGGAGCTCCCTTGTAGGTAATTAACTCTTTCTCTTGCTATTTTTAAGATTCTCTCTTTATCCTTGGCCAGCATGGTTCAGTTAGTTGGGCATCATCCCACAAGGCAAAAGGTTGCTGGTTCGATTCCTTGTCAGGGTATATGCCTGGGTTGCAGGCCTTGTCACCAGTAGGCATGCATGCAAAAGGCAATGAACAAATCAATATTTCCCTCACACATTGATGTTTCTCTTGCCCTCTTTCTCCATACTTTCCCCTATAAATAAGTAAATAAGTAAGTAAGTAAGTAAATAAATAAATAAATAAAAGATCTTTAAAAAAAGATTTGTCTTTAGCCTTTGGTATTTTAATTATGATGTGCCTTGGTATGGGCCATTTTGGATTCATCTTGTTTGGGATTCTCTGAACTTATTGGACTGATATGTCTGTTTCCTTCACCAAGTTAGGGGAGTTTTCTGTCATTATTTTTTCAAATAGGTTTTCAATTTCTTGCTCTTTCTCTTCTCTTTCCAACACCCCCTTGATACAAATGTTGGTATGCTTGAAGTTATCCCAGAGACTCGTTACATTATCCTCATTTTTTGGATTCTTTTTTTCTTTTTGCTATTCTGATTGAGCATTTTTTGCTTCATTATATTCCAAATCACTTATTTGATTCTCAGCTTCATCTACTCTCCTGTTGATTCCCTGTAAATTATTCTTCATTTTAATTATTGTATCTTTCATTGCTATTTAGCATTCAAACATGTTTTAGGATCTACTGTCATAAAAAATGTTCTTGATGCCAAATTCCCTTCCACAATAAAATTTATCAGAACAATTTCCTATATTCAGTGTCACCAAGTTCTTTCACTGTGTTTACTTTCCACCTACTCCAATTAGATTTAACACTCCACAGAAACTGCTCTTGGCACAATTACCAATTACCTCTGTGTTGTAGATCCAAACTATTTTGCAGTCTTTTTCTTACTCTTAGTTGTTCAAGTCAACACTCCCCAGGCTTCCATGAGCCTACAAACTTTTTGTTTTCCTGTTACCTCACTGGCCACTCTTCTCAGCTTCCTCTGCTGACCCCTTCTCCTTTAAATGTTGGAGTGCCCTGGGTTCTCTATCTATATTCTGCCCACCCCCACCACAAAATTATCTCACCTATTCCAATAGCTTTCTATATTATTTACATGCTGATAGAATCTCCTGAAATTAGTAACCTCCTCCCACGTCATATCAGGGTTGGCCTGTGTGGTCAAGAGAATATGTTTTTCCCAAGACTAGGTCATAGTGTGGTTTCTGCCTTTCACTCTTTTTTGGATCACTTACTGCGGGGAAAGCTAGCTGCCATGTCCTTATGACATTCAAACAGGCTATGGAGTGGCGTGGGTGAGAAGCCAAGGTCTCTTGCCAATAGCTATGTAGGTGAGCCTATTGGAAGTGGATCCTCCAGCCCCTGTCAGATGACTGCAGCCCCAACAGACATCTTGACTGCAATTTTATGAGAGATGCAGAACCAGAATTACCCAGTCAGCTACTCCCCAAATCCTGACCAATAGAAACTGTGAGATAATAAATGTTTGTTGTTTTAGGCTACTAGGTTTGGGCACTATTTTTTATGCAGCAACAGATAACTAAAACAACCTCCAAGTTTATATCTCCAGACTTGTTCACTGCGAAGACCTCCAAATTTGTACCAAAGCTTAAATATCCAGAAGCATCTCCAAATTTAGATGGGCAAACCACAACTCTAGATTCAGAAAACACCACCACTACCCAGTTTCTACTCTGGGAGAAATCTCCATCTTAATATCCACTCGGCTAACAGGCCAGAAACCTAGGGGTCATTATCGATCCCTTCCTTTCCATCACACTCCATGTCCAATTCATCAGCTCTGCTTCCAAAATTAATCTTGACTGTGTCTCCTTTGCTCCATCTCTATTGCTACTACAATGGTCCAGGCCACTGGCATCACTCACCTGGACCAACGCCTCTTAACTGATTTCCCTTTTTCCATACTTGCGCACCCCACAACAGCAACCAGAGCTAATGGTCTTTATAAAATGTTTACTATATTAAATGGTTTAAACCCCCCAGTGGCTTCCCAGTACACTCCGGAATAAGATTCAAACTCCTTACCGTAACCTTCAGGGCTTTGTGTGACCCACCTGCCCACTCTCACTCTCATTCACCATTCTTGAAACATTTGAGCCATTTTTCTGTTCCTTAAATGCTTCAAACCCATTCTTGCTGTGAGGACTTTGCATAGTTTGCTTCCATAATCTTCTCTTCTTTGTCATTGAGGGCTCGGCTCAAGTTACCTCTTCAGCCTCCTGAGTTCTGTACCTGCCTTAAAATCATATCATAATAGGTAACCATGGTAATTATTAGTGTTGTTGCCAAATATTTTTGGTTCTCCTCCTTTCTAGACACATGCTCCTTGACCCTTTGAAGTTAGGTATAACCATGTGCCTATTTTCACCAAATGAAATGTAGACAGCAGAAATTTTAAGAGCCAGTATCCGATCTGTCAAATCCCCATTTCCTACCACAGTGACCATGGAAGTATGTGTCAAACTGAGCTTCCGTCAGCCTGAGTCCCTGAGTGAGTTAGGGTGATTGGTGCCCCCTTCCAAGCTGTGATAAATGTGAGGCCCGAATGAGAAAGAAACCTTTATTGTTTCAAACAACTGCAATTTTGGAGTTGTTTGTTACTACAGCATAACTAGCCCATCCAGACTTATACACTGCATGCTAGGTCCTTGTGTGGGTGCCTCACCTGCATCAACTCATTCACTTCTCACACCAACCCTATGGAGTAAGTACTGTCATATTCCCATGTTACAATGCAGGGACCAAGGCACAGCAAAGTTAAGCAATGTTTCTGATACCATAGAGCTAGTGGGGAGCAGAGGTAGAATTTGAACCTAGCCAGTCTGGTTTCAGATTTATGCTCTCAGTCATTCTGCTATACTGTCTCTCGGAATTTCAAACTAATGTTGGAACAGGAATTGACAAAAGTCATGAGTTTTATGAAGTATTTGTACATATATAGAAAAGAGGGAACTGCCAGTTTTTATTTTTTCATTTATTGATTTTTAGAGAGAGAGAGGGAGAGAGAGGAATACTGATTTGTTGTTCCACTTATTTATGCACTCATTGGTTGATTTTTTCATTGTGCCCCAACCAGGGATCAAACCCACAACCTTGGGGTGTTGGGTGAATGCTCTAACTGATGGAGTGATCTGGCCAGGGCAGGGAACTGCCAATTTTCATCCTGAGTTGAGTATATATTAATTATATTTACAAGTATTTATATCATATATTTAAACAGAGATGTCATGATATTTCAGCAACTGTTGTACTTTATTTTATTTTATTTTTTTATTATTATTTTTTGTGAGCTCAGGTCTTTATTACAAGGTGTCAGCTGAATAAGTTACAAGGGTAATACATGCGCAATAAAGGAAACTGCCAGCTCTCCTGAAATGTCTTCCTTGAAAAGGGGAGAAATCACAATGATTTGGACTGGGAAAAGATAAGCAGAGACAAGCTAATCTATTCTGGAACTAAAATCAGGTTTAGTTGCTATTTTACTATCAGTACCAGGGCAACAATGATCAAGTACAGCAATCAACTAGAATAACAGACATTTTAGGGTTAATAGTTATTTCTATAAGATCTAGAAATAATCTCTAAAGTCTGAGTGTCTTAAAAAACTATCCCCACCTTTTAGAAATACTTCCAATAACAGCTTTGAAAGATGCTTTAAACAAACTCTTTTGAGGTATGGCTTACATATAATAAAACACACACTCTTTCTAAGTGTACAGTTTGATAAACCTTGGCAAATGTATACGCCTGAGTACCTACCACCACTGTCAAGATACTATAGAACTTTTCTACTACTGTAGGTGGTTTTCTCCTGACCATTACCGGTCGACCCTACCCTCTCCCCTAAACCCAGGCAACCACTGATCTGCTTTGTGTTTCTACAGATTAGATTTGGCTTTTCTAGTGTTACACATGAATAGAATGATACAGGACACTTTTTGTGTGTCTAGATTTTCACTCAGCATAATGGTTTTGAGAATCTTCATGTAGCTGCATGTATCAGTAGCTCATTCCCAAGAGCAGTTTTTACTAACAGAAAAAATAACAAGTTTCAGTTCTGAAGAGGACTATATAAATATTCTCTGCTTCATTCAGATAAGATTTTTTGAAACATCACATCCTCCTTGGGGCACATCGAAGTGAATCTCCTCTTAAAACAAATTATTTTTTTATGTTTTTAGAGAGAGGAGAAAGGAGAGTTGTTGGAGTCTGCCCTGCCTGGTCTCAGGAAACTGTAACCCCCCTTGACTTAAGCTGAGTGAAAGACCTCCAAACCAGGATCCACTAAGGAGACGAAACTTATTTCCCTGGCATGAACGCTGCCTGTTCTGTGCCTGGCCTCCTATGCTTGATCAGTCAGCCAATGACGGGTAAGATTTCCCCTGGGGGTATCGCCTAAGACAGGCATGATCACATGGAGGCCTCAGGGAAGAGACTCGGGGCTGTGGAAATGAAGGGGTGATGGACATCAACCCCTGCCCCCTCGGCTTTGTCAAAGCCTGAGTCCTTGTTCTTAGCTGTGAGAAATCCAAGTCTCCTGGCTGCCTTTGTCTCCTCTGTTGACTCAGGCCTTCAGAAATAACAGGGGCGATGCAGTCCAGACCAGAGTCAGGGGACCCCCAGGTAATCAGTCCTGAGACATAGAATATGCAAGATCCTGTGAGATTTGCTTGTTGGAGGATGCTATTGAATTAAAATATGAAGGCACGGGCAGGAAACAAGACTAGGCTTTTAGGTCCTGTAGTGATAAAACCCCAAACTCTGCCCAGAATCCCAGTGGGATATCTACCAGCACCTTTAAAAATTACCTCTTCCTTTTGATCTTCCCTGCCAGACTGTTAATCCACAAACTGTGTCTGTATTCTTAATAAAAAGCCTTCTCAGGCAGGGGCTCAGGGTGCTCTCCACTAGAGAGAGTGACCATTTTGTCCCTATTTCCCCATAGGACCTGGTTGTCTCTGTGTATGTTTTTCTCGTGTTTTCATGAGCCATCCACAGCGTTCTGCGGTCACTGCAGGCCAGTGGTTGTGTTCATTGACGCCCAACATGGGGCCGGAGGAATCGGGACCACTTTGACCCAGAGGCTACAAGCTGCTGCTGTGGACAACACATCAACTCCAGTGAATATACATGTAAATTAGCCCAGGTAAGGGCCGATGACCCCGTATTCTTTCTTGGGTAGGTCGTACGATGCGTTGCAGAGAGAGAAAGAGAGAGAGACAAACATCGATGTGAGAGATAAACACTGATCGGTTGCCTCTCATGTGCACTCAGCTGGGGACCTCATCCTCATCCCAGGCACGTGCCCTGACTGGGAACTGAACTGGCAACATTTCCCCTTGTGGGACAACACTCAACCAACTGAACTACATTGGTCAGGGCTGAATCTCATTTTCAAGTGAATTTTCTTTCTCCTAAACCCTAAGGGTCCCAGTGAGACTTGTCAGGAGGGGAGTGATGGGTAGTGGCAGCTTGTCCCAGGCTAACCCCCTGAACCTGTCTCCGAGGCCCGCTCTTCTCTGACTTTCCAGAAAGATGACAGCAGCTGCGTCTTGGCTTACTTCTTTCCCACTACATTTCTAGAGAGCCAGAGAAGCCCCAGTTAGCCTCTCTCATGTCACTTCTATCATAGGCCCTTCCTTGTTTCACTGTCCCCAGATTTAATAAATGTACTCTCAAAATTTAAAAAAAATTCTTGTAAACTATATTTTATTGATTATGCTATTACAGTTGTCCCAGTTTTTCTCCCATTGCCCAACCCCCAAACTCAGCACCCCACACTCCCTCAGGCAGTCCTCACACCATTGTTCATGTCTATGGGTTGTGCTATAGGTTCTTTGGCTACTCCATTTCCTATACTGTACTTTATGTCCCCATGGCTATTTTGTAACCACCCATTTGTACTTCTTAATCCCCTCACCTCTTTACCCATTTCCCCAAACCACCCTCCCATCTAGCAACCATGAAAACACTCTCCATATCCATGATTCTGTCTCTGTTCTTGTTTGCTTCATTTGTTTTTAGATTCAATTGTTGACAGATATGTATTTATTGGCATTTTATTGTTCATAGTTCTGATCTTTTTCTTAAATAAGTCACTTTAACATTTCATATAATGACAGTTTGGTAAAAATAAATTTCTTTAGTTTTTTTCTTGTCTGAAAAGCTCTTTATCTGTCCTTCAATTCTAAATGGTATCTTTGCTGGGTAGAGCAATCTTGGCTGTAGGTCCCTGCTTTTTATCATTTTGAATATTTCTTGCCAGTCCCTTCTAACTTGCAATGTTTCATTTGAGAAATCAACTGACAGTCTTCTGGGAGCTTCCCTGTAGTTTACTAACGTCTTTTCTCTTGCAGCTTTTAAGATTCTCTCTTTCTCTTCAACCTTTGGTATTTTAATTATGATGAGTCTTGGAGTGGGCCTCTTTGCATCCCTCTTGTTTGGGACTCTCTGTGCTTCCTGGACTTGTATGTCTATTTCCTTCACCAAATTAGGGAAGTTTTCTTTCCTTATTTTTTTAAATGGATTTCCAATTTCCTTCTCTTTCTCTTCCCCTTCTGACACCCCTATGATGCAAAGGTTGGATTGCTTGAAGTTGCCCCAGAGGCTGCTTACACTATCCTCATTTTTTTAAATTCTATTTTCTTCTTGTTGCTCTGATTGGTTGTTTTTGTTTTCTTATGACCATGTCATTGCTTTGATTCTCAGCTTCATCCACTCTACTGTTGATTCCCTATATATTGTTCTTTATTTCCATTAGTGCATCCTCTGTTTCTGACTGCATCTTTTTATGCTGTTCAGGTCCTCCCTAAGGTCCTTGATCATCCTTATAACCAGTGTTTTGAATCATGCTTCTGATAAATTTCATATCTCCCTTCTAAATGTCTGCTTAAACTACTGACTTGCGCATGCAGCTGATGAAGGTTTGACCGCTCTACAACCTTTCTAGGGGGCAATAGTGAGCAGTCTGTCACCTTGTCCCCACAGGCAGGCACTAAAGTAGTTACCAGGCAACAAAGCTGTAAAAGGAAGTCACCCACCCAGACGTGGGAAATTCCACAAGCCTACCCTTTTCAAAAAAACCCATCTTTTTGCACGATCCCACTTTGTCCCAGTTTGTAAAAGCAGGCCCAGCAGAGCCAGCCCCAAGTCAGTTCAGAGGGCCTTCCTATCCTCTGTGCTACCTCCCTTGTGCTCCAACATAAGCTTAATAAAATCTGTCTGAAAATTTCTCGGAGGCTTTCCCTTAATTTCTGTCTTGGGGAACCCAAGAACTCCAATGCTGGTAACATTTCCATTTTTCACTTTTACAATCAGTGCTGCAATGTACATTCCCCAAGTGGCTCCTGGCCTTATATACGAGTGAGCCTTTCCCCAGGTGTGTCATAGGAATGGAGTTAATGGATCAAAGGGCCATCCATCTTCCCCTTCACCAGTGATTGTCAAGTGCCTTGCAAGGGGGTTGTACCCCTGATGCTTTTACTTCCAGCTGCCCCAGTTACATGGAAGTTCAGCCACCAAAGCCTCCCCTTGACCCAGCACAGGCCTACACAGATCCCCATGCACCAGTTCTACTTGTTCCTGGCTCACAAAGAGCTTTTATTCACTTTTATCTTGACTAGATCTTCCTGGGTTTTTTCTTCTTCTATTTTTGTGTCTTATTCATCATTACTATGTTTCTGAAGAATGGAGTCACGATGCTGTTGTTTGACTCTAAATAAGTATGGAGGAAGAAAAGGTTCTGTGGAAAGTAACCTCACCAGGAGATCAGATCATAGATTCTAACCAGACAGATCAAGGTGAGTAGTCATGTCCCAGGCATGTAACTTTTCATAAAAGGTTTATCTTTGTCTTAAGCAAGACCTGTCCATTGTTTCTGTGCATCTAGCTTAATCCGCCTTTGAAATAAGTATAACTGCCCTCACGCTGTTAACTATCCTGTCTACCAATCTCTTTCTTGCTTTCTCCTACCTTCAAGTAATCTTCCTTACATTCCCTCCTTAATTTCAAATGCACAGGAGAAACTGCAAAACTGTCATTCTCCAGAGTATTTGAGATCTTGCTTCCTGGCAACTGTCATCAGCTTTGGCTATAATTCTCTACAGATTTGGATGTTCTTATGTCAATATAAGTCTGTCTTAAGCTACTTTTCTATATATCTCCCTCCTCCCTCAGTGTACATCTAACTTGAATACCTGCTCCTTGGGCCCGGAAATACCCAAGGCTGGTGTTGGAGGTTGCCATATTCTTTCTCCTGTTTTCTGACTCATCTTTCTGAGCTTGGCTCAGATGCAGTTCTTCTGTTTCTTCAGTCAGAAGGAACTTCTCCCTTCCCCATCCTCCCAGGACGGCAGCTATTACTGCATTTGTAGTCAGGCGCCCAAGCTGGCATCCTGGGTGGCTGGCCTCAGCCAAACTGACTCTCTGCTGACGGATGCTCCTCCTTGTTCCATAACCACAATGACTTGTGGTCATTGACCCCCAAGTGAGAGCATACAGGGTCACTTGGGTACAGGTGATCGGAAGCACATGGGTGTGCCCACTGGATTTCTACTGCTTGATGGCAATAGTAACAGTAGCCCATGTGAGCCGGTACTCTACTAAGGGATTCTCACAGCTCCAGAATACTATAAAATAGAGTTATTCTTCCTTTGTTACAGCTGAGTAAATTGAGGCTCAGAGAGAAGGAATGACTTGCCCTAGGTAACACACCCATTGTTGATGGCACATTCACTCCTTTCCCGGGAAATTACCCTGTGTTCAAAGGCCCTTCTGCTGTCTAGGACAGGAAATAATAGACTGCGCTCCCCCTGGTGGCGGGATGCAGCAACACAAAATGTCCCTGCAAAGTTGAGAGGGTCACTGCCTTGAGCACACGAAGCAAGTCACAGGATGCTCAGCTGAACAGAACATGAGTTTAAGACTTCCTCTTACATTTTTTCCCAATAGGTAATTTTTATTGCATTTAAAAATATCAAAAATAGGTTTCGAGAATCATCTGCCATCATCTTGTTCTGTAGCTAGATGACTCTAAGATCTTATCAGCTTGCTGAGTGGTTCATTTTTCAGAGACAGATAACATCTAAAATTTTTCCTTGTGTTAAGCTGTTTCGGCTTGCTGAACCAAAGCAGCTGAATTTGATACAAGTTCAATGCTAGCAACTTTCTGGGCTTGAGGTATTGAACAAGCAATGCCTGGCCTCACATGGACACTACTGACAGATTTTTTTCATACGAAAAATGTCAGATTTCAACAAGAGATGCACTCTCCTGAGTAAAAATAGAGATGGGGAAATGAATGTTCACAGACCTCATCTTGTGATAGAAACCCCATGGAACACCCTTGATCACATGGGGTATTTGACCAGACTGTGAACTACAGCCAGCTTCTTTCTATTCTCCACTGTTTGTCAACTCGGACCCTCTTCCTTTTATTTCTAAGGAGGCTGAGTTCTGCACCGGTGAAGTCCCTTTGCAGAATTCCTCTGGGGCCCTTCACATTAACTGTGCATCCCTTCAGAGTGGTGTTAACATTTTCCAGAATGTGAACAGTCTGGTTGTTGAATATGGTCTTCATTCTCAAAGCAGATGCAGTAAAGAGAGCATACTAATGTTTATTTTTTTTAACAGCTTTGAGATATAACTCACATGCAATACAATTCATCTATTTAAGGTATACAATTCAGTGTGTTTTTTAAAAGATTTTATTTCTTTCTAGAGAGGGGAAGGGAGGGAGAAAGAGAGGGTGAGAAACATCAACATGAGATCAGCTGCCTCTCGCAGGCACCCAGAACAACCTGGGCCTGCGCCCTGACCAGGAATTGAGCCGGTGACCTTTTGCTTTGCAGGATGATGCCCAACCAACTGAGCCACACCAGTCAGGACTATAGTCCAATGGTTTTTCACACTTATCACAGATAAGTGTGATCATCGTTGCAGGCAATTTTAGAAAACTTTTATCACCGCATCAAGAAACTCTGTACCCTTTAGCTATTTACCCTTCTGTCACAGGTGGGCACAGGTAACCAGGTTCTTGGTGATTGGGACAAAGAACTGAACTGAACACCCAGAGTTTATAGCAGAGAACATGGGAACAAGCCAACTCCAAGCAGAGATTGACCTCATGGGCTGGAGGGGCTCTATTCTTATAGGGCAGATCCTTCCTGGCTAGTTTTGGTGGGCTTTTACTGTGCATGTACAAGTAGTTGTATTACTTTAAAGCTACCGCACATGTGGTTTCCTGAGATTTTCCTTGATTGGCCACCAGGGAAGAGGGCCCCACAATGTTACCGAATTGACCCCCCTTTCTCCTGGGGTACCCCTGTACTAGGTTTGCCTTTTCCTTCACCAGAGAATTATAGCTCTCCATGTTAGAGACTGGTGAAAAGGAAAGGAATTATTATTCAAGTTATACAGACTTAAGAGTAATGACTTAATGTCTTCATCAGAATCCCCAAAACACCCACAAACACACACAAGCTTCCTTCCCCCCTTTGCCCAGTCTGGGATACTGTATCTCAGGGAAAGAAATGGAAGTCCTTGGCTCAGGCAGATCCCAGTTCTTCCCAGTAATCTGTGCTCAGCTGGTAGGCCTCCCTCAGTTCCTGGTACCATCAGCTGTGTCACCGGGATGTCCAAGTAAAGCTGAGTGGTGGCTCTCTGCTAAAGCCACATGGTCATTCTCTGCTAAAGCTGCATGGTGATTCTTCTCATGGCTTCAGGGGGTCCCCACTCTGGCCAAAGCCATGTGGTTCTCCCTCATAAAGGCTGCGGGGGTCCCCGCTCTGCCAAAAGTGCGTGGTTCTCCTCTCAATGGCTGCCACGTCTGGGTTTAAATCCCCACGCCAATTTTCCTCTGCAGCCCCATTTCCAACTTCTCCCACAATCGGCTACATTTGCCAGCACTCCCATATCCTTTCAGCTTTACTGGGCTGCCTTAGTGAGTCTAGGCAGGTGTGGCCCCATGGCGTGGAGCCAACCAACTCCATGCTCTCACGCATGGTGCTGTAACCAGGGGGAGTTGCCTCCCAGTTACATCCTGTGTAGAATTCACTGGCATCCCCCTGGCTCAAAGCTTGGCCACAGCTATTTAACATATCTATGAAACCAACAAAAGGTTATAGATATGCTAAATGACCATGCCTAAGGTTAGCTGTAAAGCTGTTGCTATGCAAAATAGCTCTCAATGGCCCTGTTCTCTGTGTCCCTGCCCCCAACCCACACCTGTGTGTGTGTGGGTGGGGGGTGGGGGTGGGTGAGGAAATCCTATATATCTTTCTAATATTTCTTGGACACCTTGAATTCTGGACCCCATTACAAATCCTTCTTTGGGGGGCCCCCTGGCTGCACCCTCCTACACATCTATCCCTCATACCTAGTCCTAAGCAACCACTAATCTACTTTTTGTCTCCATGGATTTAGCTATTATTGATGTTTCACATAAATAAAATTATATAATATATGGTCTCCTACAAATTCAATGTTCTGAAATTAAGTGTGTTTACATTACAATTCTGCTTTGTACTACAATTAATTGGAATCAGTAGTTTTGGCCTTTTGATTTTATACATTTTTCAAGATTAGCAGAACATTACGATAAATCCAGAATTAAATTTTATCCTCCCTTCCCGAAGAGAAGCCCAGAGGCTCTATTCTCCAGAGGAAACAAAATGAAAAGGAGGAAAAATAATCAACAAGGAAGTTAGGACATTTTGAACTTTAATTGAAGTCTTTACCATCCAGGCTCCTTATCTCCAGGCCCTGCCTGCGCTGGGGTCTGTGCTCACCTTTGAGATGCAAAAGGCTGGGAGATGGATAGTCAGGGCTGCCTCTCTTGCCCCATTTCCAGGCTTCAGAGTGGCCCTGCCAGTAGGAAAGATGCCCGAGGACACCCCAGAGGTCACTCAAAGGGGCAAGAGTGAAGAAAAGAGATGAATATCCCATCTGCCAGACGAGGGAGCATTTCCTACGGCAGTGGCTAAAGATGAGGCTCTTGCCAAGAGGCCAGGCCAGCTCTCGAGCCTGTCTAGGGGAGCCACAGGCACTTCTGCGGTGTAGGGGTCTTCTGCAAGGTCAGCCACAGCCCAGGCATCTGCTAAGGTGGCACGTGGAAGTTCTGCTTTGGGTCTGTTTTGGGAGGGAGTTCTTCAAACTGATCCACTGCTCCTGACTTCACATTTGGGGCAGGTTAGCCAGGCCCATACTTTCACAATAGTCCCTTTCCCCAATAACAAAAAATGACAGTTCTTTGTCTCAAAGACTGGGTGGGAATATACAATTCTAGGACATGTCCCAGAAGTGAGCAGCTGCTGCTGCAGGTGCCAACTTGGGGAGTTAAGTAGGTGCTCTAAGGAAGAGGGCAGCTCTGGAAACCTCAAGTCCAAATTCCCCCTGGATAATTTCAGGTGAGTTCAGGGGTGGGGCAGAAGTGTTCTTGCGGAGCTGGATGGAGCAGAGGGGAGGGAGGCAGAAACAAAGGTCCAGTGGCAGTGGAGACCTGGCTAGTAGTAAGAGGGCAAGAGAGGAAAAGTACAAGAAGGAGCTAAAATGATGACAAGAGTTTCTGAAACTGGGTTTGCAGCACGAACACAATGAGGAGCTGCCTGTGGCTTGTTTTATTCCGATCTCACCTACCCTAGAGAATGATCTTCAGATCAGAAATGGAAGGACAAATGTTGGTAGAGGAATCTGAAAACCCAGTGTAGTGGCTTGCAGAGTGTCCCTCCCAAATTCTGTTTGCCCAAAACCTCAGAATGTGGCTATTTTAGCTTTCTAGGGTTGCTGTAACAAAGTTTCACTCTAGAAACTTTCTTGTGGATTCTTTGGGATTTTCTAAATATAGAATCATGTCATCTATATATAGTTTTACCTCTTTGCAACCTGGATGCTTCTTATTTCTTTTTCATATGTCAATATTATTTTATACTAGTTTCAGGTGTACAGCATAGTGGCCAATTATATAATTTATAAACTGATCCCCACCAATAATTCTAGCGTGCATCTGGCGCCAAACGTAGTTATTACAATATTTTTTACTATATTCCCTATGCTGTACTTTACATCCCTGTGACTATTTTGTAACCATCAATTTGTACTTCTTAATTCCTTCACCTTTTTCACCGAGGCCCCCAACTCTCCTCCCATCTGGCAACCTTCAGTTTGTTCTCCCTGAGTCTGTTTCTGTTTTGTTTGTTCATTTATTTTGTTCTTTAGAGTCCACATGTAAGTGAAATCATGTGGCATTTGTCTTTCTCTGTCTGACTTATTTCCCTTAGCATAATACCATCTAAGTCCATCCATATTGTTGCAAATGGTGAGTTTCATTCTTTTCATGACTGAGTAATATTCCCTGCTTACATGTATAACATCTTTTTTATCTGCTCTATTGATGTGCACTTGGGTTGCGTCAGATATCTTGGCTATTGTAAATAATGCTGCGATGAACATGGTGATGCATGTATCTTTTCAAATTAGTGATTTGGATTTCTTCAGAAATATACCCAGAAGTAGAATTACTGGGTCATAAGGTAGTTCTGTTTTTAGTTTTTTGAGGAAACTCCATGCTGTTTTCCACAATGGCTGCACCAGTCTGCATCCCACCAACAGGGCAAAAGTGTTCCCCTTTCTCCACATCCTCACCAACACTTATTTGTTGATTTATTTATGGAAGCCATTCTAACCAGTGTGAGATGATATCTCAGTGTTTTTCATTTGCATTTCCCTTATGATTAGTGATGTTGAGCATCTTTTCATATGTCTATTGGTCATCTCTATGTCCTTTTTAGAGAAATGTCTATTCAGATTCTCTGCCCTTATTTAATTGGATTGTTGGGTGTTTCTTTTTTTGGTATTGAGTCATATGTGTTTTTTATAAATTTTGGATATTAATCCCTTATCAGATGTATCATTGGTGGATATATTCTCCCATTCAGTAGGTGGTCTTCTTGTTTTGTTGGTGGTTTCCTTTGTTATGCAAAACTTTTTAGTTCATGTAGTCCCATTTTTTTACTTTTCTTTTGTTCCCTTTGCCCAAGGAAATGTATCAGACAAAATATTAGTAAGCCCTTACCAGTGTGGCTCAGTTGGTTGAGTGGTGTCCTGCAAAGTGAAACGTCACCAGTTCGATTCCCTGTCAGGGCACATGCCTGGGTTGAGAGCAGTCCCTGGTTGGGGTGCCTGTGAGAGGCAACCAATTGATGTTCTCTCACACATCAATTCTTCTCTCTCTCTCTCCTTTCCACTCTTTCTAAAAATAAAGTCTTTTAAAAAATGGTAATAGTCCTTCTAAAAAGTATTAGTAAGAGCAATGTGAGAGAGTTTACTGCCTATGTTTTCCTCTAGAAATTTTACAGTTCAGGTCTTCCATTTACATCTTTAATCGATTTTGAGTTTATTCTTGTGTATGGTATACGAAAGTGGTTTAGTGTCTTTTTTTTTTTTTTGCATAAGTTTGTTCAATTTTCTGGACACCATTTATTGAATAAACTGTCTTTGCCCCATTTGATGTTCTTGCCTCCTTGGTCATGTATTAATTGACCATATAGATGTGGTTTTCTTTCTGGGCTCTCTATTCTGTTCCATTGGTCTATGTCTGTTTCTATGTTAGTACCATGCTGTTTTGTTTAGTATAGGCTTGAGGTATGGTTTAATGTCAGGTAGGGTGATACTTTTATTTCCTTTCTAATTGCTCTGGATAGAACTTGCAGCACACTGTTAAATAGCAGCAGTAAAAGCATGCATCCTTGTCTTGTTCCTGACCTTAAGGGGAAAGCTTTCTGTTGTAGGTTTTTCATAAATGCATTTATTGTGTTGAGGGAATTTCCCTTTATTCTTAACTTTCTGACAGTTTTTATTATAAAGGTGTGTTGGATCTTGTCAAATGCCTTTTTAGCACCAATTGAGATAATCATATTGTTACTAGAGAAACTCGGTTCTTCTTGCTAATGCAGTAAAGAATTGCAGATCAGCAAGTCTGTTAGCATGCAAGCAGGTTTTATTAGTGATGTGTTCTCACGGAAGAGAATGGGCCAAGCTCAGGTGGGAGTTGAAAGGCATAGGTTCAGGGCAGGACAAGGTAAGGGGCATCAGGTCCTTCGTGTTGAGGACGTATATAGTTGGCGGGATGGGATGAAGAAGTTCTATATTGATTGACAGGTAAAGGTGATGTCAGCTTTCCACGGGGGTTGAGGGAGCATGACTACCCAAACTTAGGTATGTGTGGGAGTCTGTTAGCCCAAATCCTAATCTTGCTCCAGATCCCATTTGCTCATCTTGTAAAACAGATGCATGACAGGAGGCAGTTAATTAATGTTGAGGCAGTTACCCAAAGTTATTTATGGATTTTCTCTTTGGGCACTGTGGACCCTTCCTTTTCCCCTTTCTAGACCTTGGGATGAATGCACAGTTTCAAAGGTTTTCCTTCCCAGATAGTGGAATTTTGAGGACTCCCCTCCTCCGGTGCTAACATAATGTTTCCTGTGCTGTTGGGACACCTGGCAATATTGTCGGACCAGGCTCAGGACTGCTGTTAGTGGGCGAGACAGGACTCCCTCCTCCTCCCTACCTTGGTTTCCTGTCTATCTTACCTAAGGATGTGATTTTGTTGCCTTCATTTTGTTAATATAATGTATTACACTGTTCGATTTTTTTTATGTTTAACCACCCTTGCATTCCTGGGATAAATCCCACGTGGTTGTGGTGAATAATTCTTTAAATACGTTGTCAGATCAACTTTGCTAATAGCTTGATGAGGACTTTTGCATTTATATTCACAAGGGACATTTGTCTATGATCTTTTCTTCTGATGTCTTTATCTGGCTTTGGTATTGGAATAATGGTCTCCTATGATGAGTCAGGAAGTGCTCCCCTCTGCTTAATTTTTTGAAAGAATTTGATGGGGTTTGGTGTTAATTCTTTAAATATTTGGTAGAAATCACCTGTAAAGCTACTGGTTCAGGACTTTTCTTTCTTGAGAGTTTTTGATTACTCATTCAATATCTTTACTTGTTATAGGTCTGTTGAGATTTTCTATTTCTTCTTGAGACAGTTTAGGTAATTGGTGTGTTTCAAAAAAATCTGTCCATTTCTTCTAAATTATCTAATTTGTTGGTGCTCAATTGTTCATAGTATTCTCTTATCCTCTGTATCTCTATAAGTTTGGTAATAATGTCCCCACTTTCACTTTTGGTTTAAGTTATTTGCAACTTCTCTTTTTTCTTTGTAAGTCTATGCTATTATAGTCTGAAGGTGTGTATCCTTTCAAAATTGTTATGTCAAATCCTAACACCTGATATGATGATAACAGGAAGTGGGGCCTTTTGAAGGCTATTAGGTCATGATGGCAGAGTCCCCATGAATGCTATTAGTGCTCTTATAAAAGAGGCTCCAGAGAGATACTTAGCCCCTTATGCACGCGATGATATAATGAGAAATCTGTGACCCAGAAGAAGGACGTCACCCACCCATGCTGGCCCCCTGATCTCGGACTTTCAGTCTATAGAACTGTGAAAAATAGGTTTCTATTGTAGGTAAGCTACCCAGTCTATGGCATTTTGTTACGGCAGCCTGAACAGACTAAGAGAGTCTAGCAAAAAGTTGCTTAATATTGTTGATCTTTTTAAAGAACCACCTTTTCGTTTCACTGAGTTTTTTCTCTTCAAATATCTTTTTTGGGTGACACAATTTAACTCATAACAGTAAATTCATTTGAAAACAGGGTCCTTGCGGATGTAACTAGTTAAGGTGCAGCCATTTGGTTAAGATGGGCTTTAACGTTTCCATCTTTCACCACCGAGTGCAGTGTTTGCTGCGAGTTGTTTGTATCTGACTTCTTATTATGTTGACTTAGTTTCCTTATATTCATAGTTTGTTTTTTTAATGAAAGGATGCTAAATTTTTTCAAATGTTTTTTCCTACTTCAATTGAGATGATGTAGAGATCATTTTTTTCTTCTTTCTGTTAATGTGGTGTAATTACATTGATTGATTTTCATTTATTGAACTATCTTGCATTCTAGGGCAAAATCCCACTTGGTCATGGCATGTAATACTTTTAATATGCTATTATTTTTTAAATTGTGATCTATGGTGCTTTGATTTTTTTTAAAAGAAAAGAGGATTTCTTGAAGGAATGGTCAACAGTGTCAGGGACCTCAGAGTGGTCAAGTAGGGGAGGGAATGGAAGGGGATTTAGTTATTAAGAAGTTTTTGGTTTTGAGAGTATATTTATTAAAACTGGGCATAGTGCACCAAGGAATGGCCTAGGATAGAAGAAGCAACAGGAGAGAGAGAAGGTAGGGCTACTTTGGCTCTCTAGAAACATTAAGGGGAAGAAGTGAGCCCAGGTGAGGTTGCTGTTAGCTCACTGGAGAGTCAGAGAAAAGGGAGTTTTGGGGACCAATTCAGGGGGTTAGCCTGGGAAAAGCTGCCACTGCACATTGCTCCCCGGGTTGCAAGTCTCTTGGGGTCCCTTAAAGTTTAGGAGATGTAGGCCTGTGGGGGAAGGAGAGGAGAAAAGGAAAGGCGTGGGCATGCTCCTGGGAGGGAGAGCATACCTTAACAGGTTTTTGTTAAACTTGTACATGAATGTTCTTAGCAGGAATACTTACAATATCAAAAAATCAGGAAAAACTAGATGTCCATCAACTGATTGATAGTTAAACAAAGTGGTATATCCATTCAGTGGAGTATTATGCAGCCATTAAAGAGAAATGAAGTTCTGATGCACGCTACAACATGAATGAATCTTGAAAACACTACACTAAGTGAAAGTAGCGAAGCACAGAAAGCTACATATTATATGTATCCATTTATATGAAATGCCAGATAAACAAGAAGCAGAGAGTAGATTAGTGGTTTCCTGGGGCTTGGGGGAGATGTCCAGACCAGGTTGGGAACTGGAAGATGTGAAAGGTTTGGTTTAGTTGCTATGGTGGGGGGGAGGGAAAGCTGAGCAAGAATAAGCGGAAAACTCAATATTTGGTTTATAGGCCTAACCTTGAACTTCCAAATGGCTGTAGGAGTTAGTATGAGATTGGGGTTATTAAGAACCAGCTGATGAGTTTGCAGAATTACTGTGGGCAATGTAGTGGTTGCTAGTGAGCCAAGGTATGCTGGAAGAACAAGTAAGTTTTCAGAGATGGGAAGAAGGAATGACACACACTCTAAGCAAACTATTAGTTATTCAGCACAGCACCTGGCACATGTAGAAATACTCACTTGCAAAAAATAATGGTCAGCTGATATTTTCAGAGGGGTATCAGCTTTACTGAGATATCGTTCACATACTCTACAACTCACCTACTTATATCAGTCAACTAATTTTTGACAAGTGTGCAATGACAAGTGTCTTTTCAACAAATGGTGCTGAGACAAATGAAATTTCTAAATGGGAAAAATGAAGTTGGACCCTTTCCTCACACTACATACAAAAATTTACTCACATTCTAAAGGGTATGAAGTGATATCAAATTTCAGTTTTGATTTGCATTTTCCTAATGATTACTGATGTTGAATATCCTTTCTTGTGCTTGTTGTCCATTTGTATATGTGTAAGAAATGTCTGTTCAGATACTTTGGCCATTTTTAATTGGGTTATCTGGATTATCTTTTTATTGTTGAGTTGTAAGAGTTCATTTTATATTCTACACACTCAACCCTTATCAGATATGTGGTTTACAAATATTTCTCCCATTCTGTGGATGTCTTTTCACTTCTTCTGAAACACAGAAACTTCTTTCTGGGGTGACGAAGTGCTCTAAAATGGACTGTGGCGATGACTGCGCAGGCCTGTGAACGTGCTGAAGACTATTAAACTGAACACTTCAGAACCTACGTGCGTGTGGGGTCTCTGACTCTCGTGTATGGGAGGGTCCCATGCACATGTATGTTTTAAATTCGGTTATTTTCTCTTGCTAATCTGTCTGACGTCCATTTAATTATTAGACCACTCAAAAGAACCTTGAGGGTAAAGTTTCTTCCTCCCCTACATCAGAAAAATGCAAAAAACTCTGTTCAATGGGTTCCTGACTTTGCTAAGATTTTATTCCACCTTCTTGCAAAAAAACAAAAAACAAACAAAAAAAAATCTTCATTGAAATCAAGATGGGAGCAGCAATTTTGTTTCACCCACATCTACCCACTCCTGGTTTAAACAAACAGTACACTGATAACTTACAATGCTATGATTTTATTTATATTTACAAATGAACCATGTGGCTCTAAAATTAGATATCCAATTTCTAACAGTCTCCCAGGGAAGTAGAACACTTGCTTTAAAAAACTATGGGGTCACCCTGGCCGGGTAGCTCAGTTGATCGTCTGGATTCACGAAGGTTGCAGGTTCAGTCCCTGGTCAGGGCACATACAAGAAGCAACCAGGGGATGAATAAATAAGTGGAACAAGTTGATGTTTTTCTCTCTCCCTCCCTTCCTCTCTCTCTCTCAAAGCAATATAAAAAAACCCTATGGGGTGGGGAAAATTATTATGAGAAGGGGGACTGACTACTAGCAAGTTTTTAAAGAGCAGGATGACAAAAAATGTGATGTTACACCAACTATATACTTTAAATATGTGATTTGTATCATCTGTGAATACTTCATAAAGCTGTTGTTTAAAAGAAAAATAAATGAGGCCAAAGTCACCTAGACTCTTTACCAATTATTGGATCACATCCTGGAGTAAAATGGCAACTGATTTTTTAAAGGATACAATTTAGCATCCTATAAACCTATATATTCTATATGCTACAGAGAGGATGGCCATTTAGGTTCATTGATTTTTACTACGAGTTCTCAACCATAACCCATAACCCCAGAATAAAACTTCTCACCTGATGTATCTTTCAAATGTTGCTCAACTTCTATCAAAAATTCTTGACAGAAAGAGAGCATTTGAAGAACATCATGCCCACCTATCCCTCTAGAAAAACTGGATTTATTCCTTCCCCCAAATAAGCTGAATGTTTTAAAAGGATGTGTTTTATAACATGTGAATTTTAGCTCAATAAAGCTGATATTAAAAATAAAGGAATAAAAAGAATGGATAATATATGTTTAGAAAAGTAATTGGTACTGGGGGTGGTGAACATACAATATAATGTACAGATGTATTACAGAATTATACACCCGAAGCCTATATGATTTTATTAACCAATAGTGTTCCAATAAATTTAATTAAAATGAACAGGTAGATACTGGAACTCAATATTGTTTTTCCTAAATATACATCCTATGAAACTAACTTCACCCCCTTTTTTTGATAGAGCAATCTTTTATCAAAACTTTTGATAACATCCTTAATCTCTTTTAGGCCTGAATCAAGTAATGCTCTAACAAAGGCTATCTGAACTTCAGCTAGAGATTTGAAAAAATCATTAACGACTTGATTTAAAAAACTGTAGAATGGATGACAGCATTACTGAGTATAATGATAATTGGTTGAGTAAACATGTCCCCCCAGTACCAACTAAAGGTAAGCTAGGAGAGGTGTCGTGTTGCATGCCACAGGCCTTCAGCCATAGCCTTGCCTTCTTCATCTTCTTTAGTGGTGATTTGAGATGAGAAAAATAGATGAAATCCTGGTCAAACTTGTGGGAGTCAGAGGACCAAATCAATTTCAACTGCATGAATTCTACAAGGGGAAATTTTAGTTCTCGTTTTTTCATATAACTGTGGAACACAGGGTGAGACATAGTTCCACAGTGCTTGTGTAGAACATACCTCTGGGGCTCTGTTGACTTGGAGTCCACCAACTTCATGGCTGCCAATCATGTCAATGCAATCTCAGTGCTCCAATATGGCAGTGCTCACCTGTTTTTGGTACCACTGGTTGCTAACCTAACAGCCATTGCCCCCTCCTGTCTTCCTTAGTTATAGACCCCGGTTTGTTCAGAAGATAGGCTCAGTGATGTGGGCTCTGCCCCAATTCCCAAAGGGTGTTAAAATTTAGTACAAGAGCCAATAAGGCAGCCTCATTCTCTTTTGCCAGGTTGCTTTTTCAGCATTCTTTGCAGTGAAGGGTGTAGGATGCGAGAAGAGATAAATTGAGGTAAGAACGGTTAAGCAAAAGGAATCAGGACTCAATAATCTGGGAAAATTTCAGCCTATCCGTATTGCAAAAGATCCTAAAATTAGGAGATTCGGTTTTAGGGAAGTATGCTGAACAACCTTTTGCTGGTTCATGGAAGGGATCAAAAGCTCAGAGCACTCTTGGCCCTGGTTGGTGTGGCTCAGCTGGTTGGAGTGTTGTCCCATAACTGAAAGGTCACAGGTTCTATTCCCAGTCATGGCACATATCTAGGTTGTGGGTTTGATCCCAGGTTGGGGCATGTACAAGTGTAACCGATCAATGTTTCTCTCTCATGTTGATGTTTTTCTCCCTCTATTTCTCCCTCCATCCCCCTCTTTGTAAAATCAATAAGCATGTCCCCAGGTGAGTATAAAACATAAAAATAAAAAGAGTGCTCTCGGAAGAGATTTGGCACAGGACTCATGGATGGGATTTTCCAGGAAAGATCTGTGGAAGAATCTATCATCTATAATGACATGAACTCCTGTTATGTACACAGGAAACCCACAAAGCCCTTAAGGACTATGGGAACAGAGGGAGGAAGAACAGTTTTGAAAAAGACTTTCAAAGTTTTCTCAAAATTCTACAGGCAGCAAATAGGCTGATATATGTTATTCAACTGCAACACGTGTTAACCTATGAGAAGAAAAAGAAATGTGGTGCAGGCTGCAGGGCAGAGCTGAGAGCCTTGGAGGGTTATTCCTTGGCCTTCAAACCACATGGAGTTTCCCAGGCTGCATTTCAAAATTGCTTGCAACCAGTGACTCCTTGTTTTCCTTCTTTTTAAATTGAAATTTTCCATTTTCTTTCTTTTAAAATGGAAATGTCTGTAACTAGTATCTTTCGCCTAAACCAGCATTGTATTTGGGGAGTAGATAGTTTGTTAATTGAGTTTACACGTGTGAATTCACTTAATCCTCACCACAGTCACATGAGTTTCGCAGGTTCAGGGAGAGAGAGGAATTTTGCCTGCAGCCTCACTCATAACTAACGTTAGAGGATTTAGATGATGACTTCTGAGCTGATGAAGTTTTGCTGAAATTTAGAACATGAGTTGTGCTGTAATGCGTTAAGACTTTGGGGGACCTTGGGATGGCAAGAATGTATTTTGCATGTGGGACAGACAGTCATCCTTGAGAGCCAGCAGCAGAATGTAGTAGGTGAAGGGTTCCCCCAAAGCCATCCATATCATAACCCCTGAAATTTGTGCATGTTACCTAACATGGCAAATGGAACTTCACAGATGTAATTCAGTTAAGAATTTTAGGAAGAGATTACTTTAGTTTATCCAGATGGATCCCAAGTAATCACAAGGGTCCTTATAAGAGAGAAGCAGCAAGGTCAGTCGAAAGACGTGAGAACAGAAGAAGAGAGGCAGTCGGGGAAAATGTTACACTGCTGGCCTGGAAGGTGGGGGAAGGGACTAGGAGCCAGATATGCAGGGGACCTATAGAGGCTGGGAAAGGCAAGGGAGCATTCTTTCTGGAGCCACTGGAAGAAGCATGGGCCTGCTGATGCTTGATTTTTGTCTCAGTAAAACCTATTTCAGACATCTGACCTCATGAATTATGTTTATGTTGTTTTAAACCACCAGTGTGTAATTAGTCATGACAGCAACAGGAAACCAATACGAGGTCACACTGATTTTTGATGTAAAAGACAAAAGGAGAAGATTAATTCATTTGGTAGCAGAACAGAAAGAGATAAAATGTAGCAATCATCATGAGCAGAACTGGGAGAAAAGCTATACCAACTCTTGCTCTCCCTGAGCGAAGAGAGGCTCATTCCTTCTTTTCAGGTCAGACCACATGTAGCCAGGCGCACTGGTGGGGAGTGCTGATAGGCTGATTCTAGTTCAGTTATGGAGGAACTTTTTATGGGATTCTCTAAACACAAATTTCCCAGTTGATGAAGGTGGTAGGGTGGGTTTTATTCCCTGTGTCATGTTATTACAATTATTGTTTTATTCCTATCAGCTGTTTGATGGACGTAAGTCCCTCCTTCGTTTCTGAGACTAGATTTTAGGCATTCTCTGGATCAGCAATTTTGACTCCAATGTGCACAAGAAGCATCTGGGGAACTCCCTAAAACGCAGACTCCGAATCAGGTCTGGGTGGGACCCAGGGGAGGCTGACATTTGCTGGTCTGCAGCGACTCTGTGTAATAAGGTTCTAGAGACCTGTGCTTCTCAAATTTGAGGGCATATTACAGTCACTGGAAGGGCTTGCTAAACCGCGAAGCTAGGTCTCCCCCAGAACTGATTTTAAGTCCCGAGGGCGGCCCCCACGGCGCGGCCTGGGGCCTGGGCGCCAGACGCGGAGTAAAGGAGCTAGACTAGCTTTCCAGCCGCTGCCACTGCCGGCGGGGACACCCATGAGGACCATACTATCGCCACCGAGAATGTGGACAAGTCCATCCCCACCCCCCAGGTTGAGCCTATAGTTTCTCTTCCCCAGCAAGAAATTAAAACGCTGGAAGATGGTAAAGAGGAGCTTTTCACAGTGCGGGCAGAGCTATTTATTCCGATTGGCTTCAGAGAACGATGTCCCAGAATGGAAGGAACCGGGCACTGGCGACATCAAGCTCCTGAAGCCCGAGGAGAAAGGGACCATCTGCTTCCTCGTGAGGAGGGTCAAGCCCCTGAAAGTATGTGCCAACCGCTCCATCACGGCGGTGACGGAGCTGAAGCCAGACGCGGGCAGCGACGCGCACCGGGGTCTGGAGTACCGACTTTGCCCACAAGCGCCCCAAGCGGGAGCGGCTGGTCACCCGCTTCCTCGATGCTGAAAACGCACATAAATTCCAGCAAAGTTTCAAGAACGCAGGAGAGATGGAAGAGAAAGCAGGATCCGGCAAAAAACGATGATCCCGAGTAAGGCTGAAAAGCTAGAAGCTCCTCCCGTGAAGGAGGAGGGCCAAGCAGTCTGAAGACAAGGGGGCCACGGAGTAAGCTGAGGGGAAGCAGTGAGTCCTCTGCCCTGCCCTTGTTTTATTTTCCTTCCTTTCTTAAAGACCACAGTGCCCTGCCCCTGTTTTCTTTTCCTTCCTTTCTTAAAGACCACTGTGCCCTGCCCCTTCTTTTCTGTTTGTTCCGTTTTGTTTTTACAAATTTTAAAGGGGCTTTATAAAAAGAATTGAATTCCAACATTCAAGTGTTTTTTTCCCCTAATTTTTTGCCCTACTGAAGATAGCTTCAGAAAGTCTAGTCCCCAGTCATGAAAATGTACTGTGCTCTCTTTTCCATAGTGGAAACACTTATTCATAACAATCAAAAACAGTGAGTGAACAACACACTGGAAACCTTAAGAGAAAAAAAAGAAGGAAGGAAAAGTCTCAGTGGGGTCCGACAGTCTGTGTGTCTAACAAGTTCCCCGGTGATGATGACTGTCAGGAACCACTACTCTGGAAGATTCTGTCTGTGACCCAGAGTGTGACCCCTTTTGTAATTTAGTGTTGTGTCCTGCTGGACTGCTAGAGTTTTGGTTCTTTAACTTACAAAGTCTTTTCATTGCTCCCAGAACCACTTGGGAGGGTTTATTCATTCTTCCTTGAGTTTAGCTTATCTTTGTTGTTAATAAAATGCAAATTCCAGACATTTTCAGGGTGTTAGTGAGATTTGTGTAGAAGTCTTTGCATGTCTGCTGGCCCTGGGCACTCACTGCTATTGAACACTTACTGTACGCCAGGCCTGGCCTCAGCCCCTTGCTGACTCAATGTGGCACCCCTCCCTCCACTTTGGCACCACCTGTCTGTGACCCTCCACAGTGGTGCCTGGGAATTTCCCTGCACATCACTCTCTGTGGTGGATGCGTCCTCTTAACCTGTATATGGAGCTTACCTAGTGCCAGGCATCATACATCCAATATCCCATGATGCCCTGAAATTGTGCCTGATGGTCCAGGGAAAGGTGGGTTAAGCAAGAGGGAGTGGGAGTAGGGGAGCCAAGGGGACACTGGCAGGAGGGATAGATGGGAACTGACTGACTGGGTTAACCAAGCCCATCAGGTCCCACCAGGGGTCCAGGGAGGCCAGTGCTGCCAAGACACAGGGCAGGAAGTCACTGTGATGCCCACAGTGAAAGGGGGTGGGGTCTTGGCAGCACAGAGGCTCTGATGAGATACAAACCGCCCCCCCCCCCATGACTTGCCATCCCCGTCCAGTTTCTCCGCTTCCTTGATGACCTCCACTGCCTTTCCACAGGCTCCAGAAAGTCCACCACTGCAGGAGTCAGGCTAGGCAGGAAACATGCAGCAGCCTCCTCTCTGGTCCACTTTATTTGGGAGCAGGGTGGGGGGACCTAGGCCTGCTGTGCCCGAAGCAGTGCTCGAACCTGGCCGATCTGCCAGTCGACACTGGAGCGTGCTGTGCCACCCAGGGCAGTATATTGCTCCACGCTGTGCCCATAGTCCCACACGTGGCTCACGTCGCCCGAGAACAGGGGGCTGGGGAAAAGAAGGAGATGCGCTAGGGCAGCCCAGCCACCCCATCCTCAGGGGCCTGGGTTTGTCCCCTGGGAGGCAGCAGGGGAAGGGGTGGGGGCTGCACCTGATGGTCTGTAGCTCCTGCAGTGACAGCTGGTTGAGGGCGACCCCCTTGGTCTCGGCCATGAACACTGCTTTCCCAGAGGCCTCATGGGCCTGGCGGAACGGCATCTGCAGGTGCAGAGCGGAGGGAGCACTGAAGCAGGCTTCCTGGGCTCCCTGGCATGCTGTGGGAGCCTGCGCCCTCCCTAATCACCCCCACCCCTGAGGGGAGGAGGGGGGTGTCCCTCCTGCCCCACCCACCCCACCCCTGCCCCTCCACCCCAGCTGCCTACACTTACTCCTTTGCGGACCAGGTAGTAGGCAAGGTCAGTGGCCAGCATGTCAGGACTAAGAGCTCGCCACATGTTCTCACGGTGAATCTAGGGGACGCGGGTTGGGGAGTGGTCAGTCCTGCAGTCTCCGAGGCCTGAAGCTGCCAGCTCCAGGTCTACCCCTCAGCCAGGAAGGAAGTCTTCTGCCTTGGGCAGAGCCACTCTTTCCCACCCAGCTTTGCTCTCTTGGCTCAAGCCATCTTTTCATAATTGTTGATAATTTTTAGTTGTGCTATATACAGCGTTGCCTTTATGGTTTCAGAGTCTTTATGTTTGGTGTGCATCAGAATCACCTGGAGGATTTCTAGCAAATACAAGTCTCGGGGCCTCACCCCCAGAGTCTGATTCAGCAGACCTGGAGTGAGGCCTGGGGCTGCATGTCTGTCAGGTTCTCAGGTGATGCTGATGCTGCTGGCCCCAGAACCGCACTTAGGGAACCACTGCTGTACAGTCACAGTATTAGGAATGAAGTGATATGAAGGTGGGGATTTGGTTCAAAAGAAGGGGGGACAGGGAATGGGTAAGGTAGCTGCCAAAGCCAGCATGGCCATGAGGTGGTTATTGCTGAAACTGAGGGTTGGTATATATGGGTTCATTATACATTTTCTCAACTGTTGTATACTCAAATTTCCCATAATAAAATGATTTAAAAAGAAATTTGGTCAGGCCAGTTGATGGGACTCCTTGAGTATAACCTGTTTCCATAACTTTTGTCCCTTCACTATTCCTCAAAGGCAGGAACAAGCACATACCTTCTTCCCCTGACCCAGGTCTTCTGGACCACCCACCCTCGCCTGCTCTCAAGGTCACCCCCCACCCCCCGGCACACCCATTCCAGAGTTTAGGGGCTGAGGACAGAAGAGGCGTGTCTTGCCTGCAATGTAGAGATGACGCCAGTGGCCACCTGGAGGACGGCACTCATGGTTTCGGACACTTCAAACACAGCTTCCTTGTCCTCCTGGAAGACAAGTGGCAGGAGGTGAGGGCTCAGCAGCCCCATCCCCCACTGAGGCATCCCCACTGCTTTCCCCTGGGAACATTCAGCACCACTCACACCCGACACTACGGGAAAGAAGAGAACTCTCAGGGTGGCAAGGTCTGGGTGCACAGGATGGAAGGAGGCAATTCTGTGGGGCCCCTGCCTGGAAGTGCCAGGGCCCTGAGAACTGGTATGTGGTATATATGCAGGTGGGTCCCTTCTCCACTCCCCACCCCACCCCCGCCAGTTTCACACCTGTAAGTCCTTGTTGTAGGTGCTTGGAAGTCCCTTGAGGGTCATCAGGAGCCCAGCGCACTGAGGGCAGAGTAAGGATCAAGAGGCAGAACCCCTGAGCCAGTCCTAGAAGCTTCCTCAGGACCCTTAGGGTCAGCCAGAGGCCTTGCCCCACTCCCTGCCCTTCTCACCCGTCCAAACACTCGCCCCGCCTTGCTCCGGATCAGCTCCAGGCTGTCTGGGTTTTTCTTCTGGGGCATCAGGCTGCTTCCAGTGCTGGGGACAGAGATGCTGCAGCTAAAGGGACTCCTCTGTCCCTTGGCTAGTCAGCTGATTGGGGTGGAGAGGAAGGAAGCCATGCTGGTGGGAGCAGAGCTGGGGCAAGGCAGTATGCAGCCTTACCTGTAGGCATCAGAGAGCTGCACAAAGCTGAATTCCTTGGTGCCGTAGAGGATGAGATCCTCAGCCATCCTGCTGAGATGGGTCATGCACAGTGAAGCCCAGAACAGGAACTCAGCTTGTGGGAGAGAAGGGAAAGCAGGCTCTCTGGTCACCAGGCCTCTCTGGCTTTTCACCTAGCTTGGAGAAGCTCCAGGTGGACCATATGGAAGGTGAGAGGAGGTTGGAGAGCAGCTGGACTGCAGGACAAAGGAGTGGCAGAGTGCTGGGGATGAGCGGGCTGGACCCCAGGACTCACCCACAAAGTCACGCTCGCTGGTAGCATCCATGCTGTTGACAGTGATGGCCCCAAATTTCAGTTCTGGACAAGTGGGGAAAGTGAAGGCAATGGGGCTGAGCTGGAGGGCAAAGTAGGGGGGCCTCTTCCATGAACCAGGGTGCCCAGCCACCTCCCTATGGCCCCCTTTCAGGGAGAAGTAGGGAGGCACAGGAGGTGTGGTGAGGGTCCCCTGTACAGGTCCCAGGAGGGAGGCGGGAACCCTGAGTGTACCTTGCCTCTCTATCTTCAGTGTCCATAGGTAATAAACAAAGGTTTCACCAAGACCCCTGTCTTCTCTCTGCAAGACCCCATAGAAGCCCACAGTGACCCCCCAGGGTAGGGTGGGAGAGGCTTACCTGCTCGGAGGAGTTCCCGGTCCACACCCAGGGGATTGCCTGCAATGGCTCCACTGCGGAGCCAGGGGGTTTGAGTGACCAGGGCTCCTGACAAGAGGCCCTGGCACAGACAAACATGCACACCCAGAGCTGAGCCCTGGTTGCCAGGGCTGTTGCCAGTCAGCTTGGTGCCCGATACTTGTCCCTGTGCAGGGAACATGGCTGGCCTCTGGAGCATCTCCGGAGAGCTCTGGCCCTACTCTGACCCATTTGCTAGCTTGGTTGTCCACATCTTAGAACTGGGGGTCCATGCAGGGTCCTGCCTGCCAAGACCTGTTAGCTGGTCTTGGGGGACCTGTTACCTGTTACCTGGGAAGGCCAGTTACCTGGTTTTTTGTTCGCCTCTGTCAATCCCCAAGGGCCATGCTATGTGGCAGCAGCCCCACCCCCACCCCCACCCCTACTCGGAGCACTGGGACCTCACTCACCTCCCTAGGGGCAGGACGTTGACCCGCTTCTGTACCTCCAGTAGCCTCTCAGAGTCTCTGGTCAGTGCCACGGCGTGGCTGTGGGGAGCCAGGGGACAGGAAGGTCAGGGCAGCCTGGGGGCCTCCCTGCCTTTACAGCCCCTCCATTACAGTCCCGCTCACCTCAGGATCCAATGGCTCCAGCGGATGGGCTGAGCCCTCTGCAGGTGGGTGTACCCTGGGAAGAGGACGTCATGTTCCCTGCAGGGGAGGAGTAAGGAAGGGTGCCTGAGTGGCTCAGGAGGCTCAGGCGGGGCCTGCCTGTGACACCTGGACCCTGCAGGCATGGGCCCCTCCAGGGAAGAGCAGGGCAGGTCTACCAAGGATCTGCCTGCATGAGGGATCTCCGGGGGACAAGCAAGTTGTAAGAGAAGAGACCAGAAGTTGGGCAGTACAACCCAAGGACTGGGCCATGGCTGTGGGGCTGCAGGGTGAGGCTTGGCCAGATCAAGCATGGATTACACCCTCAGCTTGGGTCTCTGTGTCTCTCACCTGGTGTGAGCAGGGGCCAGGGCCAGGGAGGAGGCACACAGCAGGTACTGCCTGGCAGTGGGAGCCATGTCTGTTGTGTGTGTGTGTGACAAGCTCCCAAGGACCCCAGAAGAGCTGGGGGCACTTCAGAGCAGGCGGGGCAGAGGCAAAGATGCTGTGGATGGTGGTTCTGGTTTGTTTTCTTTAATAAACAGCTTTATCGAGACATGATTCACACACAATTCACCCATTTAAAGTGTACACTTCAATGTACCACCATACCACATAAATTTTAGAAGATTTCACTGCCCCCCAAAAAGAACTCTTGGCAGTCACTCTTAGCAGTCACTCCTTATTCCTCCCAGCCCCCACAGGGTGCCCTTGTTTCCCCCCAGGTGGTGAGGTCTGTGAAGCAGGGGTCACAGGGAGTCAGGAAAAAAGAAGAGTAAACCCTGTCCCTGACACCAAACAGGGACTTCTGAGTTGTCAGGGCACAGAAGGCAAAGATTGGGATGAGGTTAGAGTGAGGCAGCCTTGGGATCTGTCCTTTGCCAGCCATGCTGGCTGGAATGGGGACAAGGGGCATGGGCAGGCTGAGGAGCAGCTCCGTCTGCGCCAGGCACCGCCAGCCCCTTTCCTCAGGGCACTTGCCCTGTGCCTTAGCTACCCGCTCATGAGCCCTCAGAGAGTGAGCTTGTCCTGTCTGCTGTGCTAGGCTGGTTGGGGGGTTGGGGACACCACAAGAAATCCACTACTCCTAGTTGCTCTGTCTCATTCAGTCCAGGAGTTCTGGGACCCCCTCTACCTCCGGGCCTGGCTCTTCTACCCTCTTCACCCCTGCCTCCTAGATCTGGTATTCAAGCTGCCTGTCCCAGGGGAGAGGAGACCTGGCTGCACTCACGCCCTCTCTACCACCTGGGTGTCCCCAGGGGACTCACGCCTCTGCCCGATCCACCATGGTTTTGATGAGCTCCCGGAGGAGGGCAGAGAGTGTGGAGCAGTTCTGCCGCATCCACAGCCTGAGATCTGTCACCACCTGTGGAGAGGAGGAGGTGGCACTGAGGCAGACAGATGCGTGGTCTCCCTGGGGAGCCAAGACAGCGGCTGAGATCCGACTCTGCTGTCTGAGCTCCCGGGGGTTGGACAGCACAGGGTTGGGGTGGAGGGGCGACAGCACCTGGTCGTTCCGACTTCGTCCTGTGTGTAGTTTTCCTGCAGTGTCACCAATGAGCTCCTGGGGGTGGAGGGAAGCATGAGTCAGAGCCTGCTGCTCATGGCCCAGTGGGGTCCACCCAGGTGGGTGAACTTTCTCCCTCCCAGCCTCAGAGTCTCCTGGTCCTGCCCAAGTCTCTGCCATCTCTGCTGAGGTCTCATTAGGAGGCCCCACCCATACTCTGCCAGTGACGAAGGGATCAGAATGATGGTGGTTATGCTCAAAGTGGCCAAGAGCAAAATTGAGAGGGGAAGCTGGGGGACAGGAGGGAGTTGTACCTTGAGACGCCGCTCATTGGCTGTGTGGATGTCCTCATCATTGGGATTTAGTTTGAAGGTGCCCCGAGCCCACTCCTCAGCCACCTGTAGCAGATGGTAGCAACCCAGGGGTCAGGCTGGCAGGCATCAGCAGCCAAGAGGGGCAAACCCTGTTCCCACCCTCCCCCTGATCACTGACTGTCCCTGTGTTGGAGCTGTATCCTGGGAGCACCCCACCAGGTATGCTGGTGCAGCCTCCACCCCATGGGAGCATCTCAGGCCCGGTGCCCCTTTGCCCATGAGCCATGGGTCACAGGGGCATTAAAGGATGAAGAGAGATGGGGAGCACTGCACGTGGGTAAAGGGCACCTCTCTAGGTGAATCATCATCACAAGGGGATGTGAGGGGCTTGGGATGACACTGCGACCTGCACTCAGGGGTCACAGAAACTGAAGCACAAGGGCCCTCAGATAGACCTTGGAGCATGGAGAGTACCTTGTCCAGGCCCTGGAGTATCTGGTCCCTCTCGGCCTTGGTGAGGAGCCCTGCCTTCTCCAGGCCCCGGCTATAGGCCTTGCTGCCCTGCACATCCACTTCCCACAGCTGCCGGTCGTAGGTGATGGACGAGTTGAACTTCTCCATGATGGGGTCCACTGCGCCCACAAACCGGCCGCCCCACAGCTTCCCACTCTGGTCAGGAGAGCAAGAGCAATTAATCTTCTGCCCCTCCCCAAGAACAGCGCCTCTCACAGAGGGCCCTCAGGAGGATAACCGAGTGTGACTGCAGTGGGAGCCAGTCTCACTGAGGCTCAGCGAGAGTCAGGCACTTGCCCAAAGTCACTCAGGGAGTGAGTGTGGGAATGTGGCTGGACACTGATGTTAGGGCTCTTTCCCACCACATGACACTGCTCTGGTGAGATGGTGGAAGGGTATGAGGCACCCCTGAGACCACAGCAGAACCTCTGGGGCTGTTCCTGCCACTGACCAAGGTAGAATCCACAGTTTGGACCCAGCTCTGATGTACCGCGATAATGATAATAATACTGGCTAACATATTATCATGTTAATATTATTAATAATATTAATGTTATTATTATTAATAATCAGTATTAGTATTATTAGTAATACTGGTAATAATAACATTGCATTCCCTGTTTACCAGGCACTGTTCTAAGTGCTTGGCATGTCCTGACAGCGACCCCCTGAAGTAGGCACCAATACTATCCCAGTACAGAGAGGGGAAAACTGAAGCACAGAGCAGTGACATGTCTTGCCCTCGAAGTGAGTGGCAGAGCCGGACTGTAGCCCAGCAGTCTGAAGATAGCCCACGCTCTGAACCCATATTCTGCCAGACTGTTCTGAACTTTTGCTGCAGGGACAGGCATGGAGGCACCTGATGGACCCCATCAGGCTCGAGTTACCTGCATCTCCCTCCAATAGCTTGGGGCAGGACCTAAGGTCCCCTCACCAAAACTTCTTTGGAGAGTACCTCTGACACAGCTTATCACTGGCCTTCTAGGAGGTCACTAGTTGACCCTGTGTCCCCGAGAAGCCAAGGGCAGAGGGATGGGGTAGAGACACCTCTGTTTTGAAAGAGGGCATAGGCCGGGGCATGGGACGGCGGGGGGAGGGGCACAGAACAACTGTGAAGTAGTCAAAGTGCCCAGGGAGCCAAGGATTAGGAGGAGAGTGTACCAGGGTGGAGGTGTGCATGGTACTTCACTGGCATCTTTTCTCTGGAGTGGGACTTAGGTGGCCACTGGGGACATGTCATCCTCTGCCTCAGACCTCTGTTAGCCACCTGATCATGGGTGTGTTATATAACCTCTCAAAATCCCAGTACTGGCCCTCCAGCAATGTGATACAATTTGCTAAGTGCATACATAGCACAGTGCCTGGCACTCAGTAAGTACTCAATAGTTTAGGTATTATTAAAGGAGCAGCTGAGGACTGCTGGAGCCAGGGTGTACTTTAGCTCGATTCCGGTGTGCACCATGGGCCTCCACCACACTCTGGCCCCAGGCTCTGAGTTGACCCCTGGGTGCCCAGAAGGCTTGGCCACCAGAGGACTCTGCCCTGCAGAAGCAGCCTCCGCCCCCTCAGCCTTTTGAGCTGGGCCTGCCCCTTACCCCCCTGCAGCCCCAGTAAGCCTTGACTTCCAGCAAAGCACCACATGGGGCCCCAGTCCTGATTACTGGGGCCAGAGGGCCAGGGCTAGCCAGTAAGGATGGGGAGCCAGCCTGCCCCTCAGCCAGAGGCCTGGCACCCCCATCCCCAGTAGGTCCTTGGATTCCCTGCCTGGGTTGTTAGTAATAACAACTACTTAACAAGTGGGGCTGCAGCCAAACCAATTAGTACCATCCCACAGGACTGCCCAGGGCAGGCAGAGGTCACCTGGCACTCTGGTATCCTGAAAGCAGCCTATTCTGCTTTGTTGCCAAGCTCCCACCCCAGTGGCAGGCTTAAAAGGACCCCACCCAGGAAGATGTTAGAATGAGGTGCCATAGCCTGGGCACTGAGGAGAGGGGGAAGCCCAATGTGGTGAGAGAGGACCCTGCTCCAAGCCAGTGAACATCTGGGCCAGGATGATTCCTTTAGGGACAGAGGCAGGGGCAATGGGTTGGGCTGGAATAAATGACTAATAGCTAATTGAGAATGCACAAAAAGAACACCAGTGTTGCTACTGTGAGTAAAATTTGCCACCACTTACTAAACACCTACTATTGCTTGACCCTGTCTAGACATTTTATACATGCTGTTACACCCTTCTACAAGGTGGGCACTGTCACCTCCTTCTTAATAAATGAGGAAAGAGGTTCAAGGAGGTCGAGTGGCTGCTTCAGAAACCAGTCTGTTTGGCTCCAAAGTCCAGGCCCTGCCCCCAACCCTCCACCTGCACCTAGAAGCTGGCAGCACAGGCATTCTCATCCCATTTATTCAGATTCACAAATAGGTCCAGAGAGAGGAAGTGACTTGCCAGCTCATGAGGACCTGAAGGGACTGGAACCCAGACCTCCTGCTTTCCAGGCCCAGTGACATCAAGCAAACAGCCCCTTTTATGTGAGGGTTGGAAGCAATGACCTCATGATCTAGTACCTTACAGGGGGAGGCAGACAGCTATTTTTGCTGGCTTTTGCCAGTTAAATCAACTGAGGTCAAAGAAAAGGAACCTGTGCCTCACATTCAGGAAAAGAACCCAAGAGTCCTTTGGCTCTAGGGAACAGAGGAAACTTCTGGGCACTGGGGCCACAGGGCAGGGTCCCCTACCTCACGACTCTTTGCACAGGCCAGAGTCACGTGGATTCTGCTACACAGGGATAATTGCCACAGCAGGAGGTCGGATCAGGACCACCTTCCCAGAAGTGTGTTTTGGCGGGTTTGCCACACAGATCGTCTGGAGAGGGGTGCAGGAGGGGCAAAGGTCTCTCCCAGGCCCTGGCAGGTGACCATTGCCTGTAGTCAGTAAGGACAATAACCAGGGGGGCGGCCGGCAACAGGTCTGATAACAGGAGATTCTGTGAGTGGGTCATGGCCTTACCTGGCCCCCAGGACGCCCCTCCCCCTCGCTTGGAGTCTCGCAGGACCAGCGTCACCGAGGTCCCACTCACCTCCGATGCCATGTTGGGTGGTTTCTCTCCCTCCGGGAGCCTCGATTCTGCCGGTTTGGAAGACAAGACCGGACTGACAATCTACTCGGCTTCCTGGACAGGGTCCTGCGGGAGTAGCTGGCTTCAGATCCCGCAAGGCGGGGGCCACACGCAGCACTTGGGGAGGCGGATGTGAGCAGCAACTTGGTCCTGAGCGTCCTCCGGACCCGCCCCTCCCACCCCTGGTCCGGACACCGCGAGCTCACTCACCACCACCTGATCCTGCTGTCTGTGCCTGGCTGGCCAGCCAGCGGGGTTTTCAGGCAGAGAGAGCGTCAGCAGCTGTCGGGATCTGTCCCCGCCTCCTGGCGATGGCTGCACCAATCCCAAAAGGACCGGTGGGTTTTGCCTCCGCCTGTAGGCAGGGCCATACCCAGTTTGACTGTGGGCGGAGCGGCTTTGGGGTGTGGTTAGGGGGACAGCTCTTTAGCAATCGGCTCTAGGCAGCAGGTGCTGCGGACAGTAGAGACACCCGTTAGGGGCAGAGGCGATGACGCTGGCCCACAAGATATAAATGTATAGTGGCGTGGCGATCATTTATTCAAGAAACACGTACCAGGCACCTCCTGTGTGATAGGTACAGAGTTGAAGAGAAAGAAATGACACTTGCCTCAGGAGGCTTTAACAAAGCACAGACAAGGTGTGCGGGGGTTAGGGGGAGTCACAGGTCACAGAGGGTAGCACAGAGCAGAGGGGGTGTCTATTTTGAATACTCAGGGAAGATTTCCTTGACATGATTAATTAGTCAACAAGAATAATAAGCTGGGTTCTAGACACAAGAGGTAGAGTCTTGAACTCCTGCCCTGGAAGGGCGTCCAGTGGAAATGTCTCCTGAGTTGGGTCCTGGAAGATGAGCGGGAGTTAGTTCAGTGAAGATGAAAACATCCCTGCAGAGGGAAAAGGCCTGGAGGTCAGAACGGGAACGGCCTGCTTGGAGAACAGGAAGCAATCAGAGTGGCTATAACAAAGGGTCAGGGGCTTGAGGATCGGGCTGGGGAGGAGAGGTGGGAAGTAAGGTGAGGCAAGATTGTGAAGGGCTTTCAATGTCAAGGGAAAGAGTTTAGTCTTGCTCCTGTAAATCAAAGAGACCAATGTCTGGGATGGCTTGTGGATTGAAGGTTTTTAGTTCTCACTCAGAAGTGGACTTTCTGGAATGTATCAGGTTCTTTCAAGCCTTCTTAAATGTTCTTCCCTATGCCTGGACTGCTCTTCCCTCACTGTCTTGCTACCTCCTGTTTGTCGACTAGTATTCTAGTTGGGAGACTCTCAGCTGATCCAGGTGGATGCTAGATCCAGGTGCTCCCAAGGGATCCTGAGCATAGGAGCATCTAGCAGTCTTTTTCTGAATTGGGAGCATTTTACTTGTGGCTTTTGGGACTTCTCCCCCACACAAACATGAGCTTATTGGAAGTAAGACCTCATCTATTTTACCTCTGTGACATCCAGAAGGCCACACTAGGTGGACAGGAAAGCCTATGAGAACGCCTCGCGGTCCTGAAAACTAAGAGCATGTAGCATGTCCCTAGGATCTACCTGCTAGCGTCTGAGGCCTGACATCCATGCTTGGGAGGCATGACATCCATTCCTGGGAGGCCAAATGTGAAAACTAGCTGCACTCTGCAAAATGAGTCACCTTCCTGAATATCCAGCAATATACAGGAGCCAAACCCTTTGGCAAATGAATTGAGGCTGGAAAGAGAATTGGGAAAAATGTTTGAGAGCAGGGCTGTAACCACAGTACCTAAGGTGGCTGCTCTGACTTGTGTAGCTCAGTGGATTGAGCACCAGCCTGAGAAACAAAGGGTTGCTGGTTCGATTCCCAGTCAGGACACATGCCTGGGTTGTGGGCCAGGTCCCCAGAAGGGGACGCTTGAGAGGCAACCACACATTAATGTTTCTCTCCCTCTATTTCTCCCTCCCTTCCCCTCTGTTGAAAAATAAATAAAATCTTTAAAAAAAAGAAGAATACCTATCAAAGGAGTCCTAAAGTGGACATGAAATGTCCTTAGCATAAATGACTCATGAGTGGTAAGTAATTGAGTTCCCTCTGAAAAAGCTGACATCCCTGAGCAAACCTCTGGTGCTCTAAGAGAGGCTCAGAGAAGTGTGCCTGTCAGTGGCCAGTCTGTTACCAGTGCGTCAGACAGCTCCCTTCAGACTGCCAGGATGAGGATGTGGGGCTTCGGGGACAGGGGTGCACCTATTGCCAGGGTGCTAGTGTTGTCTGAACCCTATGATGAGCAAAAATGGTAGCTGTGATTGGATTAAATTCTCAAGGCTTATTAAATGACAGGTGCTCTATCTCATTGCCAGGAGACCCAGACTATAAGAAATGCTAAGGAAGTCCTTTGAACTGAAGGGAAATGACATCAAGTGGATGCTTTGTCTACAGGCAGGAATAAAGAACACCAGAGAAGGCTACTATACATAGAAGACTCTTTTCTCTTTTCTTAATTTCTTTAAAAACAAATGACTATTTCAACTAAAAATAGTAACAATATATTGTTAGTTTTATAAAAGTGGAGGAGGATACTGATGGAATTATATTGTTGTAAGGGTTTTACATTATACATGAAGAGGTATAATATTAATCCAGGGCAAACTGGGATAAGTTAAGGATTCATATTGTAATTCTTAGAGAAACCACCATTTAAAAACCCAATAGAGGAGATAAAATGGACTTTTAAAAAACTTACTGATTTGAGAGAGAGAGGGGAAGGGAGAGGGAGGAAGGGGGAGGGGGGTCAACTTTTTGTTCCACTTATTTATGTATTCCTTGGTGGACTCTTGTATGCGCTGCAGCTGGGGATCAAACCTGCAGTCTTGGCGTATCAGGATGAGCTCTAACCAGCAGAGCTACCCGGCCAGGACCCAAAATGGACTTTTAAGATATTCTCAATCCAGAGGAAGTTGGGAATAAACAACACAAGTACAGACAGAAAAAAATAGCAAAATGATAAACAAAAAAACTGTGGTTGACCCTTGAAAATGCCAAGGTTGGGGCACCAAACCCCACACAGTTGAAAACTGTGTATAACTGTTGCATCCTGAAAACTTTCCTGTTGACCAGGAGCCTTACTGATAACATGGACAGTTGATTAACACATATTTTGCATGTTGTATATTGTATTCTTACAATAAAGTAAGCTAGAGAAAAGAAAATGTTATTTAAAATCATAAGGAAGAGAAAACCCACTTACAGTACTGTATGTATTTATTGAAAAAATACATACACATACATATAAAAATACACACAGTTCAAACCCATATTGTTCAAAGATTAACTGTGTATCAAAAATTACACTAAATGGCCCTGGCTGGCGTAGCTCAGTGGATTGAGCATGGGCTGTGAACCAAAGCATTGCAGGTTCGATTCCCAGTTAGGGCACATGCCTGGGTTGCAGGCCATGGCCCCCAGCAACCGCACATTGATGTTTCTCTCTCTCTCCCCCTCCGTTCCCTCTCTAAAAATAAATAAATAAATAAAAATATTAAAAATTACACTAAATGTAAAATGTATTAAACACTCCAATTAAAGGCAGAGATTGTTAAAATGCATTTAAAAAGTGAGGTCCAACTATATGCTGTCTACAAAAAAGTCCACTAAAATATAAACACAAGTTAAAAAGTAAAGAAATCGAAAAGATATGCCATGTAAACAATAATTATAAGAAGTCTGGAGTGCATATATTCAAATCAGACAAAGTAAACTTTAAGGCAAGTAATATTACCAGATACAGAGGATTGTTATATAATGATGAGGGCCAATTAATCATTATATAATAATAAAAGGGCCAATTAATCATCAAGTGCTAGCTCTGGCCAGGTGGCTCAGTTGGCTGGAGTATCGTCCTATACACTAAAAAGCGTTGTGAGCTTTACTCCCCGTCAGAGCACATACCTAGGTTGTGGGTTTGATGCCTGGTCAGGGTGTGTACAGGAGGCAACCAACTGATGTTTCTTTCTCACATTGATGTCTCTCTCCCTCTTTCTCTCTTTCTTTCCCTTCCTCTCTCTAAAATCAATAAATAGCCCCGGCTGCTGTGGCTCAGTGGATTGAGTGCTGGCCTGTGAACCAAGGGGTTGCCAGTTCAATTCCCAGCCAGGGCACGTGCCTGGGTTGCAGGCCAGGTCCCCAGTTGGGGGCACGTAAGAGGCAACCACATGCTGATGTTTCTCTCCCTCTCTTTCTCCCTCTGTTCCCTTCTTTCTAAAAATAAATAAAGTCTCATAAAAAATAAAATAAAATCAATAAATATATCATCAGGTGAGGATTTTTCTAAAAATACCATCAAGTACTAAACATCCTAAGTGGATCTGCTTCTTGTTACAGTTACAAAACATATGAAGCAAATATTAACAGAACTAAAGTAATAAATAAATAATCCAAAATTATAATTGAAAATTTTATTATCATCCCTATCTGTGTAATGACAGAAGCAGTACATAAAAAATCAAGACCATGGAAGATCTAAACAAAATCACACCCAGCTTGATTTAGTTGACACTTAGAGAACAAGCTACCCAACAACTGCAAAATAAATTATTGGGGCCCTTTGCAAGCAGCAGATGATAAAAATTTTTGTATTTAAAAATGACCCATAAAAATATATTACAGTATAAACATATGCCATGAAATAACTCAGCAATAAAAAGAAATGAACTATTTATAATATATGCCACAACTTGGCTGAATCACCAGGAAATATTATGTTCAGCAAAGTAAAAAAGCCAATCCCAAAGGAATCATTTAGTGTTGATTCTATTAGTACAACATTTGAAATGACAAAATTTTAGAAAATGGAGGACGGAGTAGTGGTTGCCAGGGATAGGGATGGTAGGGAAGGCAGATATTACAAATACAACATATATGTACAAGTCTTTCCATGAACATGTGCTTTATTTCCTTTGGGTAAGTACCTAGGAACAGAATGGCTGATTCATATGGTAGATGTATGTTTAACTTTTTAGGAAATTAACAAATAATATTCCAAAGTGGTGCAATTTTACTTTTCTTACCAGAAGTGTATGAGCTTCAGTTCTGCAAGTCCTTGTCAGCTCTTCGAATGGTGGGACTTTTTAACTTCTTCACTCTTACAGGTGCACAATGGCATCTCATTATTGTTTTAATTTGCATTTCCCTTGTGACTAGTGCTGAGCATGTTTTCACATGGTTATATGTCATCATTACCTTCTTTTGTGAGGTGTCTGTTTAAATTTTTTTGCTCTTCTTAAAGTGTTGTTTGCTTATTGTTGTGTTTTGAGAGTTATTTGTATGTTATGTGTGTGTCTTTCATTCAGATAAATGCTTTGCAAAAATTTTTGCCCAGCCTGTGCATTATCTTTTCTTTCTCTTAATGCCATCTTTCTTAGAGCAAAAGTTTTAAATTTGACGATACAAGTCCCTTTCCATATATGTGATATGTGGTCTGCAATTTTTTCCCCATTCTGTGGATTGTTTTTTCACTTTCTTGATTGTGTTGTTTGCAGCACATTTTAAATCTTGATGAAGTCCAATTTATCTATTTTTCCTTTTGCTGTCTATACCTCTGATGTGGCATCTAGGAAAAGTCATGAAGATTTACTCCTATGTTAATTTTTAATTAATTTTTCTGTATGGTGTTAAGTAAGCATCCAATTCCATTCTTTTGCATGTGGATATGTTGTTATCTTAGTACCATTGGTTGAAAAGACTATTCTTCTCCCTCTCCTCCATTGAATTTTCTTGGCGCTGTAGTCAAAAATCAATGGGCTTAAATGTAAGACTTCATTTCTGGACACTCAATTCTATTCCACTGATCTATATGTCTATTTTTATGCCTGTTTTATACTATCTTGACTAGTGTAGCACTGTAGTTAAGTTTTTGAAATGGAAAATGGAGGTCCTTCAACATTTTTTTCCTTTTTCAAGATTATTTGACCCTTGTAGATCTCTTGCATTCCCATATGAATTTTATAATTAACTTGATTCCTTCAAAGAAAAGGCAGCTGGAATGGCATTGAGTCTGTACATCAATTTGGAAAGTGTTGATATTTGGCAATATTAATTCTTGCAGTCATACACATGGGATGTTTTAAATTTAATTAGATATTTTAAATATATGCACCCTCTCCTGTGTGGCCCAGTTGGTTGGAGTGTCGTCCCATAGCCAAAAAGTTGCAGGTTGGATTCTCAGTCAGGACACATGCCCAGGTTGTGAGTTCAATCCCCAGTCCCAGCATGTATGATCTCCTTATTTATGATTCTATTCTTATTCTGCTTATTTGCTTCATTTGTTTTTTAGTTTCAGTTGTTAATAGTTGTGAATTTATTGCCATTTTAAAGTTCATAGTTTTGACCTTTTTCTTGTATAGTTCCCTTTAACATTTCATATACTAATGTCTTGGTGTTGAGGAACTCCTTTAGCTTTACCTTGTTTGGGAAGCACATTATTTGCCCTTCAATTCTGAATGATAGCTTTGCTAGATGGAATAATCCAAGTTGTAGGTCCCTGCTTTTCATCACTTTGAATACTTTTTTCCTGCCCCTACTTCCCTGCAAACTATCTTTTGAGAAATCAGCTGACAGTCTTATGGGAACTCCTTTGCAGGTAACTCTCTGCTTTTCTCTTGCTGCTTTTAAGGTTCTCTCTTTATCTTTAACCATTGGCATTTTAATTTTGATGTGTCTTGGTGTGGTCCTCTTCGGGTCCAACTTGTTGGAATTTTCTGTGCTTCCTGGACTTGTATGTCTATTTCCTTTACTAAATTAGGGAAGTTTTCTTCCATTATTTTTTTCAAATAAGTTTTCAATTTCTTGCTATTCCTCTTCTCCTTCATGCACCCCACTGATTCAGAGGTTGGTATATTGGGTGTCCGAGAGGCTTCTTAGCCTATCCTCATTTTTTTAATTCTTTTTTTTTCTTTGTTTCTGTTTGATTTTTTTTTCTTGATGTTCTAATTAAATGCTTTTTTCTTCAGTATGTTCTATTGATTTGATTCTGGTCTTCATCCTTCCACTGTTTGTTCTCTGTAGATTTTTTTTTAATTTCACTTAATACAACCTTCATTTTTGCCTGAGTCTTTTTTATGCTGCTTCCATACTCAATGTGTTCTCTGAGCATCCTTATCACCAATGTTTTGAACTCTGCATCTGATAGATTGCTTATTGCCATTTCACTTAGTTCTTTTCCTGAAATTTTGATCTATTCTTTCATTTGGGCCATATTTCTTTGTCTCCTCAATTTTGCAGCCTCCCTGTGCTTGTTTTTGTGTGATAGTAGAGTTGTTTTGATTCCTAATCTTAGTAGCAGGTCCTATTGTGAAAAAGGCACCTGTTAATTTTGTGGGGCAGAGTTATAGGTAATTGACAGAATGGGGCAACTTTTTTACCACTTTGTGGTTCTGTGTAGGAGAGGGCTCAGAGAAGGGACAATGCTACTGCCTGGCCTCTGGAGATTGCCTGGGAGGAAGCTGTTTCTTAGCACTTGCTCTGTTGCCAGTCACCTCTTCCCGGTGTGCCACTTGTTCCCTTCCAGCTGTTGCCCTGGTGCTGAATCTCAGAGGGGGTGGGTCTGTATGAGTCCTAAGGCCACTGTGGGCCCTTTAAGAGTAATCTCTTGAGAATCTCTGAGCTTCTTCCAGCACCCAAACTCCCACTGGTTTTTACAGCCAGAAGTTGGGGACACATCTTCCTGGTACTGGAACCCTGGTCTGGGTGGCCCAGTCTTTGGACTGGATCTCTCACTCCCAAGATATCCCTCCTGATTTTTAACCACCACAGGTGAGTGTTGGACTCCCTGTTCTGCCACCTGTCCAGGGCCCTCCATGTCTCTGCCCCTCCTACCCATCTGGATGAATGTAGCTTCTTTAAATCTTGGTTGTCAGACTTCTATATAGCTCAATTTTCTGATAACTCTGGGTGATACTTGTTTGTGGTCTAGTTGTAATTTTTGCTGTAGTTTTGCATGAAGGTGAAGCATGTTTACCTATGCCTCCATCTTGACTGGCATTCCCAAGATTTTCTGCTTATCGCTGATTTTGAGAAATTCAATTATGATGTGCTTTGGAGCAATTTTCTTTATTTTTCTTGTGTTGGAGATTGTTGAGCATTTTGGTTTATAATTTTTAACACAAAACATTTTTTCAACAAAAATAGCACATTTTTCTGCCCCTTTCTTTCTCTTCCTTTTTGGAGATCCCAATTATTTGTACATAAGTGTGAAGTGTCCCACAGATCACTGATGTTCTTTTCATTTTTGTCAATTCTTTTTCATTCTGTTCCATTTTGGATGGTTTCTATTTTTAAACCTTTAATTCACCATCCTTTTTTTTTGACATTGTCTTATCTGCTGTAAATTCATCCCAATATCTCAAATCTTGTAGTTTTCAACCCTAGAAATTTGGTTGGGGCTTTTTTTATATTTTATATGTTTCTACCTAACTTTTATTTGTACAAAGTGATAATTTTATCATTTTCATCATATTTTAACTTGTTATTAATAGTATTTTCATAACATTTTAATTTATATGTAAATGTTATTATATATTACTTTTTATTGTGGTAAAAACATGTATCATAAAATTTACCATCTTAGCCATTTTTTTAACTCTCTCAAGGATATATTCATTGTTTTTTTAGAGATAAAGGAAAGGAAAGAGGTGGGGGGAGAGAGAGAAAGAGAAACATTGATGTGAGAGAGAAACATCAATCAGTTGCCTCTCATACATGCACTAACCAGGGATTGAACCTGCAACCTAGATATGCGCCCTGACTGGGAATTTAACCTCAACCTTTTGGTGTACAGAATAATACTCCAACCAACTGAGCCACAAGGCTAGGGACATCTTAAACATTTTTAAGTGTACAGTTCAGCAATGGTAACTATGTTTATGTTGTGAAATAAATCTCTAGAATTTTTCATCTTGTGGAACTGAAACTACATTCATTAAATAATAACTCTCCTTTACCTACTGCCCCAGTAACCATCATTCAACTTGCTATATGTAAAAACATCAGTACTTTATGTATTTCATATAAGTGGAATCACACATTATTTTCTTTTTGTGACTGGGTTATCTCACTTAGCATAATGTCCTCAAGGTTTACCCATGTTGTATGATGAGGCAGAATTTCCTTCTTTTTTAAGACTGCATATTATTCCATTATAACAGTTAATTTTATGTATCAACTTGACTGGGTTAAGAGATGTCCAGATAGCTGGTAAAACATTATATTTGGCCCTGATCAGTGTGGCTCATCCCACAAAGCAAAAGGTTGTTGGTTCTATTCCTGGTCAGAGCACATGTCTGGATTGTGTGCCAGGTCCCCAATGAGGCACATGTGAAAGGCAACTGATTGAACTTTCTCTCCCACTCTTTCTCCCTTCCTCCTTCTCTCTCTAAAAATACATAAATAAAATCTAAAAAAACCCCTTGGAGTCATCCTTGACTCTTTTTTCTCACACCCAACTCTGATCATTCTTACAATCCTGTAGAATATATTCCAAATTATACATCCAGTATCTGACTGTTTCTCCTACCTCTGCTGCTTATTCATGGACTGAATCACTATCACCTTATGTCCGGACTATTAATTACAATAGCCTTTGCACTGGTGTCCTGCTTTCAACCTTGCTCTTCTCAACTCAGGAGCCAGAGGAATCCTTCTATAATTTAAGTTAGAACATGCCACTTCTCTGCTCAAAACTCCTCTGGCCCCCATCTCATTCAGAGTGAAAGCCAGTGGCCTTCCAGTGGCCTGCCCTGCTCCCTCCTTCCTTACCTCTCTGTCCTCTTCTTCTGTGACTCTCCTGATACTCACTCTCTACTCCAGCCACACTGGATCCCTGTGTTCTTTTTTTTTTAAAATATTTTATTTATTTATTTTTAGAGAGGGAAGGGAGGGAGAAAGAGAGAGAGAGAGAGAGAGAGAGAGAGAGAGAGAAACATCAATGTGCAGCTGCTGGGGGCCATGGCCCGCAACCCAGGCACGCGCCCCGACTGGGAACCGAACCTGCGATGCCTGGTTCGCAGCCCGTGCTCAATCCACTGAGCCACACCAGCCAGGTGGATCCCTGTGTTCTTAAAACATGTAGGCATGTTCATGCCAGGGGGCCTTTATACTTCTTGATGTTCCCTTGTCTGAAATGTTGTTGCCCAGGTCTCCCCATGTGTCACTCCCTCACCTTCATGTCTCCACTTATATGTCACCTTCTCACAAAATGAGGACTTTCCTTGACTACCTTGTTTAGAGGAGCAATTTGCTTCTCCTCCCTGTCTCTGCCTCTCACGTTTTCCTACATTTCACTACCACTCCCTGACATACAATATTTGTCAACTATTTGTTTATTTGCAACTGTCCCGGCATACTAGAATGTGAGCAGGGATTTCTGTTTGTTTTATTTCATTTTAGTTTATTTTTAATCCTCACTTGAGGATATGTTTATTGCTTCTAGGAAGAGAGAAAGTGAGAGACAGACAGAGAAAGAGATAGAGACAGACAGACAGAGAGACGCTGATGTGAGAGAGAAACATTGATCGGCTGCCCTCATCATATGCACCCTAAGGGGGGTTGAACCCGCAACCTAGGCATGTGCCCTGACATGGAATCAAACCCATAGCCTTTTGGTGTACAGGATGACACTCCAATCAACTGAGCCACCTGACCAGGGCTGCTTTGTTTTTTAATGTCTTCCACAGTAAGTATTTGTTAAATAAAAGAAAGAATAAATGAATAAAAATACCTAACTTGTGTGATTTCTTGTGAGAAGTTGAGTTAATGATATGTATATATATAAAATCTCACGATGCTCTGGCGGCTACACAATCAGCACTCATTCACTGTAGAGTGCTATTGCTACTATTGATAATAACAAATGTGCTCTCAGAAGAAGGGGGGTCCGGGAGGAAAGTGCCGGGGTCCAGCCTCCGCGGGGTCTCAGGGTCCCCGAAGGATGCACAGCTAAGGCGAAGCGACTGAATCGAGACACCGGGTGGGGTGCCAGAGGACAGCCAGGCTCTCTAGACCTGACTGACTCCCCGAGTAAAATCAATCTTTATTTTTATAGGGGAGGTTATACAACATTCAATGCATAGTGTAATTATTAAAACAGAAAAGGTTACCACAGAAATAATATCTAAAAACACAGAAGGTTTTACAGATTAATCATATTAAACAAAAAAAATAACCGGAAAGTACAGGAAGTCCCATAAATCAACCACATTAAACAAAGATTATTTTGACCAAGAAGGGTCGTTAATCAGTTAGCCAACGAAGCTATACAGGCACAAACTTTCAGGTGCCAATTAGTAACTAGATATCTATTATAATTCTAGAAATTGGTTTAAATTTAAAGGGTGCAAGGGGTAATTTATAGGTATATAGAAATTAACTATTATCCATTAAAATTAAATTTATCTCAATCAGATAACTAATTTTTTATCTATATATTTTTTGATTTATACATCTTGGGGGGGCCATGTTTTGTGTTCGTTTCCATGTACAGAGATTATTATTTTCAACTAGAACTCCTTGTTTCTATACACTCCTGTCCAGGGTATGGGAGGGGTAGTGGCTCTAATAAATCTTAAGCTTTCAGGTGGTGACTCCCAGGAAACATTCCTAGCAACAGCTTCCTTCAGCGTTCTGGAAGTTGGCCTACCCATAGTTTAATTTTGTCCTTAACTTCCCAGGTGAGGGAAACAGGCAACATTAGGGTTGCTAGGGGTCTCTATTCTGTGGTCAACAAATCACTTTGTGCAGAATCAGAGGCATTGTACAGATTTTTTATTATAACACACAGGTATCTAAAAACCCCACCACCTATTGCTAGCAGGGACAGGCATACAGGAAGAGATAGACAGGAGATCCGGCCATAGTCGCCTCTGCTGTGCAGATGCGTCTCACCCGACCTGACTGTGTCAAGGATCGGATGTTGGACAGTCTCCAACAGGAAAGGAAGAGGCTTTTACCCAATTACACCTCCTGAGCATCATCCTAGGAAATCCCAAGCTCTGGCTCCTGCCTGAGAAAAGAAGAAAAACTTAAGGAAGAAATTTAGAGGTAGCTGAGGTATTTTCTTCATATCAGTAGAGCAATAAGTAAAATAACAATGGTAGTTATTAACAATTTCAATAACAATTTCTTGAGCTCCATGTGCCAAGCATTATGTCAAACATCTTATATACAAGATATTATCTCCTTAAATTCTCACAACTACCCCTGTGATCAATGCTATAATTACTCCCATTCTACTGATGAAAACACTGAGAGTGGGAGAGATTGAGTGACTTGCTCAATAATACCCAGCTAGGAAGTGACTGAGCTGGGAACTGAACCCCAGCAGTCTGGACACAAAATTGTTGTTCTGTGCAGGGCACCAGTTAACATCCATCCATCCCGGGAGCATGTGAAGAGGTGATTTATCAGAGGCATCCAGATAAGAACAACTGGCTACTAGGATCCATTGTGAATCTGTCTTTATAATCCCTGTGGTGAAAACAAAAGTTGAACAAGGAGTCTCCAGGCTGCTGTACTCCTCAAGTGCTGAATTGAGAGGGGCCATACATAGTGTTGAGGGTGCAGACCCCAGCCTGAAAGACTGCTGTAGAGAATGGCAAGAGCCCCAGTCCTGTGAGCTGTTAAGGGAGACAGTGTTTGGTGACCCAGCCTGGACAGAGGTCTTGCCACTGGCAGCACTTTAGAAGGGCTCAAGCTGGTACTAGTGGGTGCTTTGTGAAAGGCTCTGAGAGTCAGAGGAGCCCAGGGTTGACTCTCAGCCACGTCACTCCTTGGGTGTGATCTCAGGTGAGTGACTTAACCCTTTGGAGCTTCATTAGAAAGAAGACAATGATACCCATGTACTGGGCATTGAGTGAAGAAGAAATTGTAGATGTACTAGGTCTGATTTATACTAGTCAATAAATGGTAGTTGCTATTATTAATAAATGAAACCCTAGTGGGCCAGAATATACTGGTTTGAAATAATAATAATTAGGGCTAGTATTTATTTATTCAGTACTTTTAAATTGGGGTGGAACAAAACATCCCAAATTGTAGAACAACTCTCATAATTACTGTTACCTCTGATTATTCTGGGGGTTGAATGGGTTCAGTGAGGAGGTGCTAGCTCAGGGTTTCTCACACAGTTGCAGTCAGACACTGGTAGGGCTAGGGTCATTCCTCTGCCACACGTCTGACCAGGAGAACAGTCTGCACTGAGCAGGAGGACAGCCTGCATGGAACACAAGATTTGCATTTGCATGGGAGTGTATCTGGTTTTTATTGTTGCTGTCACAAATTACTACACAAAACTCCACAAATTTATTATCTCACAATTCTATAGGTGAGAAGCCCTATATGCTCTTTCTGGGCTAAAATTAAGGTGCTGGCAGGGCTGCAGTCCTTCCTGGAGGCTCCAGTGGAGGGCTTCATTTTCTTGCCTTTTCTGGTTCCTGGCTATCTACATCCTTGGCTTGTGGTCCCCTCCTCCACCTTTAAGGCCTGCAACATTGTGTCTCTCTGACCCTTCTTCCACAGCCACACCTGACTCTGACATCAGCTGGGAAAGATTCTCCTCTTGTGAGGCCCCATGTGATTAGATTGGGCCTGTCCAAATGATTCAGAATAATCTCCCCATCTCAAGGTTCATAACTGTAATCACATCTGCAAAGTCCCCTTGAATTAGGGTGTGGACATCTTTGGGGAACTGGTATTCTTACTACCATATGGAGACACTCCAAGAAAAAGCCCCTGAATGGGGCTGACCACTTGTTTCCACCCTCACCCCCTAGCCCTGCACTGCCAGGTAACACATTTACTTACTGGAAGCCTCTAACTCAACTCATGTCAACTGTTCTGAGGTAAGGTGGATAATGCGGGACTCCATGATTTTCCCAAGAAGATGGACAGTATATCTGCAATGAGAAATAGATGATACATACATATCACACTATACTTAGAGCTTTCTTTATTCAAAATCTTATTTCCTTGCTTTGGATATATGGGAGCATAATAGTTAACATTATTTCCCTATGCTTCCCATTTGCTTCCCAAGTGCTATTCTAAGCACAGCAACTCCATAAGGGAGGTACCACTAATATTGTTTTATAGATGAATTAACAAAGACATAGAAAGATTGTCAAGAATTTTGCTTAAGGCCAAACATCTAGTGAGTGATAGAACCTGCATTTAACTCAGGTGTCTGGCTCAGAGCCCACATCTGTAACCACCACATGCGACTGCCTCATCTTGTGGGTCCAAGAAATATAAGCCATCCATGAGCAGATGTCTCCAAGGATCTACAATGCCTGTTCCTGGGATGATAAGAAAGAGATCACCACCGTGTTCTACTTTGCTAGTGTTTCCTTCTGGGCCTTGGTCATAGGCAAACTTTCCGTGTCCATCCTCCTTTCCAGCTTGGGGGTCCAGGACTGCTCAACAATGGACAAGGCCTATTTTCAGCTGAAGGTTGAGTGCTGTACAGGATTTATCTGTCTCAGAAGAGTGAAAACCTTGCCTGGCTTCTCTGCCCTGAAATTTCCATGTTGGTGCATTAAAATAACTGAGGAAGGGTCTAGAGCAGAATAGGGAGGTACCCCTAATGTTGGCAGGCCCTAAAACTGAGAGAGGTAAAGTTGGGGTGGTGCTGGTGCACATGGGTGTCAGAGTTGGCCAGGGAAGAGTGAGAACCGTGGCTCTGCCACTTCCTAATTCCTCTCTGTGAAATGAGCTGATTATAATACCTAACTGTAAGAGGTTGTGAGAGAAGTGAATGAGACTATGCTAATACAGTGTCTGGTGCATGTCCTTCCTCACGGGAGCTTTGTGAGGATAAAATGAATACACACATGTGAAGAGTTTAGATCAACCCTCTGGCACCTGGTAAGCATTAAGTAAGTCTCACTCTTCTAGACTCTCCCTGGGTGACTTAATTTTAAGGGCTTCACTTCTACTTTAAAAGCTCTATCTCCGGATTTTCTTGAGCTCTAGACCTAATTGCATCAGTGTTCAACAGCCCTTTCCACTTGGAAGACGTACAAGGTTTGCTCCTGCTCTGGGACTTTGTATATATTTGACAGTTCAGCATAAAAAGCCAGCTGTTAAGGAAAAAAAAGCCATTTACTTGGTTTGCCTGCTTTGGGTGACAAAGAATAGAGACTCATTAGGCAGCCTCAAGTTTAAAAAGGTTCAGGGAGGCCCTGAATGGGGCCAGGTGAGGCTGGAGTTTCAGCCCTTAACTAGCCCAGCTTTTTCGGCTGGGTTTTCCTGTCCTGCAGGCTTCTCCTGGAGAGCCTTTCCCTGGGAGCAGGCCTCACTCCTGACTACTGAGCTGCCCCTAGGGGATAAGTTGGGTGACTGCATATGGCCCCAAGGAATTAGGGTGGTCTCCCTTGGAGAACTTGGAGCTTAGCCATTTTATTGTGGGGCCCTTGGAGGCAATAACCTGAGCATTCCAGAAGCTTTGGCCTTGTGTGCTCATCCTGCACTCAGCTCAAACACCCTTGGCTTTGTGACGCCTCTCTGCCTGATTAGTCATTTCCTCTTCTGCTCCATCGAGGCTAAACACAACTTATTGCAGTTATCAATATCCAGAGCTGGTTCCTCAACTAGGCTGTCAGGTAGCCAGGCAGGGAGTGTGTATTATTCACATTTGTATCACCACTAACGAATGGGCTCATAATGATGTTTGCAGAGTGAAAAACACACGAGTGTCTTTAGCACTTCTTGGTGGGGGTCAGTCTCCTCAGGGCAGGTCCAAGGGACTCTCCACATGAGTCAGGCCAGCAGGGCCTGGGACGATATTTTATTTAAAAAATGTTTAAAGTGAATTAGTTGTTTTCTAAAAAATATTTTTATATTTAAAAAATAACATGCATTGAAACACATTTTTAAAATGTTGAATATGTAAAGTTAAATGTTAAAAAAATTCCCCTCACTTCTTTTCCAATCCAATACCCACAGGCAAACACCAGTAAAAATTTTTAAACAGCTTTATTGATATATAATTCAGATACCATACAGTTTGCTCAATTAAAGTACACAGTTTAGCTCTGGCTGGTGTGGCTCAGTGGATTGAGCACCAGCCTGTGAACTAAAGGGTCACTGGTTCAATTCCCAGCTAGGGCACATGTCTGGGGTGTTGGTTAGTGTTGGGAATTGCCCTGCTGGGTTTCAGAAGCTGTAACTCCCACCAAGGCTAAGGCTGAGGGAGCCACCTTGGACCGTAAGCCACCAAGGAAACAAAAACTTATCTCCCTGGCAGGAGCACCACTTCTGCTCCTTTTACTTCATCCATAACTGGGCCCCAATGCTTGGTCAGTTAGCCAATAACGGGTAAGATTCCCCAAAGGGGGAATGACCTAAGACAGGCACAATCATGTGGAAGGCCCCCGAGAAAGGACTTTGGGGCCTACAGCAAAAGGGGGTGACGGACCCTGGCTCCTCAGCTTTGACAAAGCCTGAGTTCTCATTATCTGTGAGAAATCTCCTTGTCTCTTGGCTGCCTTACTTGCCTTGCTCCACCTAAGCTTGAAACAATGACAGAGGGTGGTGCAGCCCTGTGCTGGAAAGGGCGGGTTCCCCGGGGTGATCAGGCCTAAGAAATTATATGTAAAATCCTATGAAACCTGCTTTGTTTAGAATCCCCTCAACTAAATGATAAGGGTCCAAGCAAGAAGTAAGTTTGTTCCTGAAAGTTTTACAGCTCTTTAGCTATCTGACCCTGACTCAAAATAGGCCCTCAGAGTGCTTTGTTATCTATTATTTGATTCTTACTGCCTGACAATGATTAATGAGCTTTACCTGCATTCCTGTGCAAACAAACACAGTAAAAGCCCACTGAGGAAAAGGCTCTTGGCCCTTCTCCTTTGAGAGATCGGCCACCTTTCCTCCCCAAGCAGATCATGTCTTGGTAGACTTATTCTCACCCATGGTGGCCAGGGAGACCCTGCAGAGCACCCCAACAGGTTAGGTCCCCATTTGGGGAGAGGTACCAGTCTATGTTTCTCTCACACATCCATGTCACTCTCCTTCTCTTTCTCCCTTTCTTCCTTCCTCTCTCTCTAAACATAAATAAATAAAATCTTTAAAAAAACGAATGAAGTACACAGATCATTGTTTTTTAGTATATTCATAGGGCTATGCAACCATCATTACAGCCTAATTTTAGGACATTTCTATTTTCCCCAAAAGAAACTCAATAACAATTAACTACAACTTTCCATTGTCATCCCTCTCCCAACCCTAAGCAACCACTGATTAACTTTTGTCTCTATAGATTTGCCTATTCTTGGACATTTCATACGAATGAATCATAAAACATGTGGTCTCTTGTGTCTGGCTTCTTTCACTTAGCATGTCTTTGAGGGCCATCCATGTTGTGGCATGTATCAGTATTCTGTTCCTTTTTATTGCTAAATAGTATTCCATTGTGTTAATATAGGACTTTTTTAATCCAGTCATCAGTCACTATTAACAGTGTAATACAACTTCTATACTTTTTTCAGATTGTCTGGATTTGAATCACTGTTGAACAACTTCCTAGATGTGTGACTTTGGGTAAATCTAATCTTTCTAAGCCTGCCCCTATTTCCTCAATAGTAAATTTTGAATAACAGTGGAATTTACCTTATGTAGTTTCATGGTTGTATTGTCACAGTAATTAATATTTGTTGAGCACTTAACTATACGCCAGGCACATTATAAGGATTACATAACAGATCTATGATTTTCAGATTAGGGAATGGAGGTTAGGAGAGGTTAAGCAATTTCCCAAGGTCAAACAGCCCCTAAGAAAATGACAGAGGTAAACAATCACAGGCTGACCAATTGCACAGCTTTGACGACATTGTGGAATAACAAAGTGCTTAGCAAGGACCTTGCATAGAGAATGAATTTAGCAAATGATAACTGATAGAACTATAAAAAAACAGAAAAAAATAGTAACTGACTCATCATTTAAAGATACCCACCACTTAATGTTTTGGCACATTTCTTTCCAGTTTTTAGGAAATATTTCAAACATACCAAAAAAAAAAAATCCAGAAGATAATAGACATCAAACTCCACCTGTTTTTTTTTTTTTTTAAGACATAAAGTGTAGTAGATAGGTCGCTCTACCTATCAAATCCTTTGATATTTTTTCCATACATGTTATTTTTCCTTGGACTATTAGGGTCACACTACATCATTTTCTACTTAAAAAAAAAACAACCCTATCTTGAGTCCTAGCAGGATGGCTCAGTTGGTTGGAGCACTGTCTTGTTCACCAAAAAGGGTGAAGTTTCCATCCTGGTCAGGGCACATGCCTAGTTTGCAGGTTCAGCCCTGCTTGGAGCATGTATGGGAGGCAACCAATGTCTTTTATCGATGCTTTTCTCTCTCTCTCTCTCTCAAATCAATAAATATATCCTTGAGTGAGGATTAAAAAAAAAAACATATCTTGAGCATTTCCCCCAATATACCAAATATGGCACATGACTTTTCATGGTCGCATATTAAACTGTATGACTGAAACATTTTTTACTAATTCTCTAGTGTTGGACATTTAGTCTATCTCCCAGCAAAAAACATTGCTACACGTTATCTTTCCTCAAGTACCAGATAATTCCATTTGGATAAATTCCTAGAACGGCCTGAAGGTCAGAGATTGCCTGACCTTAAGGGTCTTTACGTGTACTTATTTCTGCTAAGTAACTCTCAAGCAGGAATGGGAACAAGGAGAAGTTAAGCTGGGATTTTTTTTTACTCTTTAAAGCGTTTTATTCAATTATAACACACATACAGAAAAGTAGACATAAGTGTACAGCTCAATGAATTTTCAGCAACTGAACCTACCACGCACCCAGCACCCAGATCCTGAAATAGAACATTTCCAGCAGCCCAGAGCCATCTCACCCCCTCGGCATCACTACTCTCAGAGGTGTAGGATTTTAACATTGCCAAGGACTACTAACCCGATGACGTCTTTGGAATATAAGTTTAATACTTTGGTATAACCTAGATCACCACAACATCAGCTAAGAAGTCCTGTCCGCAAACGCTTTACACGCTGAAGTCCAGCTGGGCAAAGAGCGCTGGGCCAGACGGAGTGGGTGGCCGGGGGCCTAGCAATCCCGTGGGGTCCGCCAGACTCCCGGCGTTCAGCGCGTCGATCCCGGCGTGCACCGCGGCGCGCGAAGTCGCTTTCCGCGCGGATTGCAGGCTCTGACCGCGAGAAATGAGCGGCGGCGCGGCGTGAGGCTCCTCGCGTACCCTCGGCCGGAGGCAGCGAGGCGGGGTCGATATGGAAGTGTAAGCTGTCCAGGGCGCGTTCCTGGCTTCCGGCTGAGGCTCACTGCGGGGGACGGCTAGATGCTGGGAGCCGGGGGGGGGGGGGGGCGTGGGCACCGGGCGACCCCCTGTCCAGGCCTGTGGGGAGGGTGACTCGCTCTGCCCTTCTGAGTCTTCGCTCACTGTCTGACCCCTTGCCTAGGACGGGGGACTTTCTGTGGGCCTGCTTCCTCCCTCCTTCATTTGCTAGCGTTTCCGAGGTCGCGGTGGTGGCCCCGGCCTGGTATGCGAGCAGTGACTTAGAAGGTGTAAGTTGCTCTTCTAACTAGATGTGTGTTCACCGTGTGTTATATAGCTTATGGTTCCTGTACCCAAAATGCCTGGTCCAACTTTATTTCTCCAATCATACCTTTGGATCCAGTGTATAAAGCCAATATTGCATGTCTTGTGCATAACTTCCAAAGGATCTTATTTTGTGTAGTGTATCAGATTAGTGTACATCGCCATATAAAGTAAACAGAAAAGTCTGTATATAAATAATGCAGCCAACTGTTCAAGTGTCATACCAACTAAAAACACCAAATAAACCTTGAACAGTGGGGGGGGAAAAAGGCATAAAACCTCGAGTTCACCCTGGAGGTACCCAGAGGGGGAGAAGGATAAACTTTGCCTAGGGCAGTGGGCTCCTGGGGAGCCCCAACGCTTAAGAGCTGCTCCCCATCTGAGGAGGAGCATTTAGGCCTTTTAAGGGAAGGGGCGGGTTTTCTCAGAAGAAAAGTGCTTGAGCCTGGATTTTGACCACAGAAACAGCACATGGGATGTGTGTGTGTGTTGTTCTAACAATCTAACTTCACATGGTCTTTCCCATGGTTGTTCATTGTACTGCATGCAAATGGAAGTTTTTGCAGCTACTCTGCGTGTGGCTTTTTACATGGTTGAAATTAATTCCTAGGCATGCCTATATTATGTTTGTCTTTGGCACTAATTATTCAAGTCACATTTTCCTTAATGTTCTTTTGTCTCACGTTTAATGGTTATGCATACTACTGTTTTTCAGACTTAAAAAAACACTATGTATATATACCTGAAGTGAAAGCTTTATGGAATAACACTTACTGTATGCAATACACTCTGATATTGTCAAACTTACTCTATACAAGTCAGGAGGCTCCCTGACTGGGGGGCTCAGTTGGTTGGAGCATCGTCCCATATACCAAAAGTTTGCAGGTTCATCTTGGGGCACGTATAGGGGGCGGTCAATCCATGTTTCCCTCTCAGGTTGATGTGTGTGCCTCTCTCTCTTTCCCCCCCCTCTTCTTCCCTCCCTCCCTCTGTTTCTAAATCAATAAATAATCCTCAGGCGAGGATTTTAAAAAATCAGGAGGATTCGGCTGGAAATAAATGTTAAGGATGTATTCAATGGTCTTAGAGGTTGCTAACTGGAAACACAGGCAGAAAGCTAGAAGTCTTCCCATGAAGAAGGAAAAGTTGAGTTCTTAGAATGAAAGTCATATCCTTGAGAATAATGGGTCCTGCATTCTCAGCCCTGGGATTGGTCAGACTGTTGTTATGGAAAAGCTATTGGGGTCCTGCTGCTTGCTGTCATCCTCTAGGCAAAATTCCAGAGGCAAAGGTTTGGTGATAAAGGAAAGGAGTCTTTATTCAAAAGCTTCAAGTTTTGGAGTAACAGCTTTCTACACGCAGTTAGCCACTTAAGCCTGTCAATTAAGGCTAAACTGGAACTCTTTAGTTTCAGCTTTAATCACTTAAGCCTATCAAATAAGGCTAAACTCTAACACCTGAGTTCTATCACTCTCCCTGTTTTTAATTATCTTATTTCTATAGGGTTAGTTTACAAACTAAGACAACATAGGATACAAAAGCTACACAGTTTTGGGAGAATGGCAGGCTTCTGCCTCAGAGCTCGTCCCCTCTAAAACTCTCATAGAAGAATAACCCTGCCTCCCTCTGCCAGGTCAGCCAGGTCCTAGGCTATGCCCGGAGTTCCTTCCCATTCAAAATACTGCCCGATGGGAAATGACAGGTAGCTGGAAGTAACTAGACAGAGAGCCCTCTAGTTATTTCCATGGGCTCTGGAGGCATTCAGCTACTCGGCCAATCCCATCCTAGACTGTTTACCATTGCCTTGGCAAAGTCCTCCTATGGCCTCACCCTCCTCCCCGGTAAAACCCTTTATTGGCTTTCTGTTGTACTTAGAGGAAATCCACATTCCTTACTAGGACCTGTAAGACCCTGTATATAACCTCACCTACTCACCAACCATATCTCTTACCACTGTCCTCACCAGCCAAACACACTCTACTGGCAGTCAGGTAGTTTCTGTAACCATCCAAGCCCTTTCCTACCTCAGGACCTTTGCACTGCTATTTCCTTTGCTTGGTATAGTTTCCCCCTTGCCCTGCTCTTTTCTTATCCTTTTGATAGCTCAAGTGGAGTATCCCTTTCCAATGTTGCTTTTCTTCTTCATTCAATCCAAAATAATCCTCCTTTTTGTCTCTCATAGCACCTTGGTTACTTTTCCCATAAGTAGTTACCAGTTATAATAGTATATATATGTTTATTTGTTTAGTGCCTCCTTCATGAGACTTAAGTTCTATGAAGGCAAGGGCCATTGTCTGTTCAGTAAGTGCTTAGCATGGCATCTGACACCCTAGGAATTCAGCAAATACTTGTTGAATCAAGTATATAATATTACTTTATTAATTTAACAAGTATAAATTAGCTAGACTCCTAATTGCTAGTCATATCAATTTTCATTTTCCTAAGTGTAATGGTTCAAAGCAAGGGTTTTTTCTCCTGTAGCATTCTTTTTTACTTCTCCCAAGGAGTCCTTGGCTTTTTCAAGCTAATTAAGAATTTTGAAGCTAGCAGTTTATGGGAAAATGACTTTTTCTGAGGCAGGCATGTGATTTGGGAATAGAAGGCCCCCTGACATGGCATGGCCTGGAGGCCTGACTTCCAGTGTCTGCCTGGCCTCCAGCATGAGATGCTACTTCTGGCCATGTGGTCCTTAGGGTCTTCAACCCTGAGTCTCCAAGAGGACAAGCATACTATTTCTCTGTCAGGTACTGCTAGGACCTGGAGCAAGAAGACACCAATGGAAAACTCCCTGAGTTATTACTATTTTTTCTTTAGTCACTGAGTAAATACCTACTGAGTGAATAATAGACATACAGTAGAATTTTTTTTCTTTTTTAAAAAACAACTTTATTGCCCTAGCTGGTGTGGCTCAGTGGATTGAGTGCTGGTCTGCTAACCAAAAGGTTACCAGTTTGATTCCCAGCCAGGGCACATGCCTGGGGTGCAGGCCAGGTTCCCTTTTGGGGTGTGCAGGAGGCAACGGATCGAACTCATCCATGTATCTTTGCACATTGATCTTTCTTTCCCTTTCTTTCTCCCTCCCTCCTCTTTCTTTAAAAAAATTTGTAACTTTATTGATATATAATTAATATACAAAGAACTGCACATATTTAATGTGTACAGTTTGGTGAGTTTAGACGTATGCAAACCCATTATATGATCACCACAGTCAAGATATTGGCATACCCAATACCTCCCAGAATTTTCTTGTGCCACCCCCACCATTTTATGGCCAGAAATTTAACACACGATCTACTCATTTAGTAAATTCTGAAGGGCACATATTGTATTGCTAACTGTTGTCGGCGCGATGTTGTGCAGCACATCTCTAGAACTTGTTCATAGAGCATAACTGACACTTCGTACCCATTGAACTGCTCCACATTTTTTATTGTATTTTTTCCATTGCCATTTAAAAGCCCCTTTATATCCCTTCCCCACAACTGCACATTTAATATCCAAAAAATATAAGAAATTCCTACAACCTCAAAGCAAAAAAACCCAATAACCTTAAAAGGCAACCTAGGGAAGGGGAGAAAATATTTGCAAGCCATATATGTGATATGCATTGTTTCTTTTTTTAATTGACTTTATTGTTGACATTATTATGGATATCTCCATTCCCCACCTCCCCCTTTGCCCACTTCCACCCAATCCTGTCCCCCTTCCCTTTGGCCATCCCCACACTGTTGTCTGTGTCTGTGGGTCTCACATCTATGTTCATTGGCTAATCCCCTCACCTTCCTTCTTCCAGTTGCCCCTTCCTCCTCCACTCTTGACAGCTGTCAGTCTGTTCCATGTATCCATGTTTCTGTTTCTATTTTGTCAGTTAGAAGTGTTTTAAAGTTGAAGAATATTTATGCTTTTATTTGGTAGAATGACAGAATTTTTTTTCATTGTTAGAGAATTTAATACCCCTCTCTTGTAACTGACAGGATTAATGGACAGAAATAAGCGATATAGATTTGTATCACAGTGTAAATCATTTGACCTGGTTGAAGTTTATGGGGTGCTGTATCTAATTACTGCATAATACACATTCTTTTTAGTGCACATGGAATATTCATAAAGATCTTCAGTTTTCTGGGTCATCAGTAATTCCCAATAAATTCATTCCTTCCCTCCTTCTCTCCCTCTTTTCCCTCTTCCCAACCTCCTTTCTTTTCTTCTTTTTAGCCTCACCAGAGGACACGCCCATTGATTTTAGAAAGGGGGGGGAGGGAGAAAAACATGGATGTGAGAAACATCGATTGGTTGCTTGTTGTACACACGCTGACTGAGGACCAACCTGAAATCTAGGCACGCGCCCTGACCAGGAATCGAACCTGAAACTTTTTGGTTTATGGGAGGACACTCCAATGGAACTACACTAGCCAGGGCCCCATAAATTTCAAAGAATTGAAATAATATGCACTATGTGCTCTGACCACAAAGAAATTAAATAAAATATCAGTAATAATAAAATATTCATTAAATTGCTAACTTCTGTTTTTCTTTTTTATTGAATTTATTGGGGTGACATTGGTTAATAAAATTATATAGGTTTCAGGTGTACAATTCTATAATACATCATCTGTATATTGTATTATATGTTCACCACCCCAAGTCTCTTTCCATCACCGTGTTGTTGGGTTTTTTTTTAAAGATTTTCTTTATTTTTTTTAGAGAGGGGAAGGGGGAGAGAAAGAGAGGGAGAGAAACATCAATGAGTGGTTGTCTCTCAATGTGTGGTTGCCCACTAGGGACCTGGCCCACAACCCAGGCATGTGCTGTGACTGGGAATTGAACCAGCGACCCTTTGTTTCACAGGCTGGCACTTGGGCATTGAGCCACACCAGCCAGGGCCCATCACTGTTTCTGAATGACAGAATTTAAAAATAAAATCTTTCTGAGTGTCATTTGGGAACTTATTTTCCTCAGGTAAAAGGATACAAAAATTTCATAGCAAAATTAAGTATTTATATACAATATATAAGGTATCTATTTGCCTTGGGGTTATTTTTATATCTAGAAAGCTTTGTGTTTACTCTTTTATTCTTGAACTTGCTATACATAGTTAGGAAAATGGAGTGTATTTATCTCTGAACCACCTTTTTGAAATAGTGTCAGAATTTTGTTCATTTTATAGCTGAAGATACTGAGGTATAAAGAAGTTAATTAATAGGTCTTACAACAATTCAGTAGCAGGACTGGAAAGAGGATACTTGTTTGTTAGCCCAAGAGAATGCTACAGGTTAAATTGTTCATTAACGAGGACGGCCACCTGGTTTTCTTGTACCAGTTTTTAGTTTTCCAGAACATAATTTGAATCGATAACATAGGTTGAACATAAAAGAATTTGAGCAATTCCATTCGTCACTGCTTTCGTAAGAGTTAGCTGTGTGGCAATTAATAGGCACTGTTTACATGGGCTTTTTCTGTGTGTGTTTCTAAGGAAGGTCTGCCAGCAGATCATTTTGTTCTGTTTTTCAGAATTCAGTTTTCCAAAGTGGTTGTTTACATCCATTAAGTTGACTAGCAAGTTAAGCAAATTTCACAGGTTAAATTTCAAACAGCAAGTCAACTTCAGTCATTTCATTAAGTAATGACTACCTCCCTGTAAGTGTAGGTTTTAAATGGTTTTTAAAATTCACTTGGAATAGTTGCTTTAAACACCTATGGATAAAATCATATCTGTATGGGAAGTTACTACTATACTCCTATTACTATAGGAGTAATATTCTAACTCCTATAAGGGAATATGAAGTTTTGTGTAGATGGGCAGTTTCTAGAAGCCTGAATGCTTGTGAATGTATTACAGAATACTGACGTGTTAGCTATACAGCAGACAGTTCTGCCCCATCGGGTTCAACAGCTTGTAACTCTAGTTGATAGCTGAGTCAATTGAGGGATTCTAGTTACTCCAAGAAAACACTTGGGTGGGAGGGATTGCATTTTATATCCTCAGTGGTATGTTCTACTAATGTCTTTTTTTAACCTGATGGAATTCTTTATTCCATAAGAAAGGAATTTCCACCTTTCTCAACGTGTTAACTTGGAAAATTTCAAACCCATGGAACAGTTGCAAACAGAGCACCACAGTTACCTTTACACCCTTTATGCAGAGTCAGCATTTGTTAACATTTTGATGAATGAGCTATTTACCTTATCTCTCTTATACACGCAGCTTTCTCTGCACACACACACACACACACACACACACACACTCTTTCTCTCCCCTGCCCCCATGCACACACTTAACCATTGAGAGTTGTAGATGTCATTTGATCCAATTTTTTAAAGGTATTGTCCTTTGTAACTATAATACCATTATCATACCCAGGGAATTTAGCACTGATATAATTACTGTTATTAAAATACAACCTATATTCACATTTCTCCAGTTGTCCCAATATTTCTTTTCGCTGTGTGTGTGTGTGTGTGTGTTGCCAATTCCGGATCCAGTCAAGAATCACACATTGCATTTAGTTGTCATGTGTCTTTAATCTCCTTTATTCTAAAAATAGTTTCCTAGCCCTTCTTTTGTGTGTGTGTGGCATTGGCATTGTGACAAATGACATTGATATTTGAAGAATCTAGACCAGTTGTTTGGAAGTGTATTCCTCAGTTTGGGTTTGTCTAATTATATCTTCATTGATAGATTCAAATTAAACATTTTTGACAGGATTGCTATATGGATGTGTCTTTCTCAGTGCATTGCAGCATTATTATTGGTGCTGTTAAATAGGATAATGTGATTAAGCCGATGTTTGTCAAATTTCACTGTATCCTCTTCCCAGGAACCTGCCACTTAGTGTTTGTTACAGTGACTTCTTCAGGATAAAAACTGCTTCAAAAAGATTTTCGCGAACCAAAGGGTCGCCAGTTTGATTCCCTCTCTAGGACACATGCCTGGGTTGCAGGCCAGGTCCCCAGTGGGGGCCATGTGAGAGGCAACCACACATTGATGTTTCTCTCCTTCTCCTTCCCCTTCTCCTTTCTAAAAATAAATTAAATAAAATATTTTTAAAAATTAACATGAGAGAGTTTCCCTTCTTTGGATATTGGTTCTAGAAAAGGCTGATGATATTTTTTGGATTCTTGAATTAACAATATTGACTTGGGCATTGAGGCAATAACTTAGAAGAGCCAGGGACAGATTTCCCGGGGATGAACTATTCTGCATAACAGGAGAGGCCATGATTTCGAAATAAAGTTGTAACAGTGGCACCTGGGATGGATCCATTAGCCTTGAGGAAAAATAACATTTGTTTTTCCCCAGCCCAGTCTGTTCCAAGCAGGGATGTCTTAGTTGCTGTGTACTTTGGGGCACATAGGGAGCAGTAACTCAATTTCAAGCAAAGATAGGAGGAAGCCTTGTGGGCTGACTTCCTGATTAAATAAGCAAAGATGACATATGATTTGATTTGCCATTTTCAGTTTTACATGAACCATATCCCATACACTAATTGTGCATTGTCCTTCCTGTGGCTGGTCCCTTTTAAATACAATATTCTTTGTGATCTGAGTGCAGTTATGGTCATTTGGGCAAAGCAGCACTTTTGTGAAATCCAGCTATTTGTTGAATGACTAGTAGCATTTGGTAAACTTCACTTGCTCATTTCAGTACAGTGCTGACATCCGTGCTGATGGCATGTCCTTGTGTTGCCCATGTGGGGAAATCAGCCATCTATTTGACCCATGTTTTTGAAATTTTGTATCATCATTTTCATCATATAGCCTCCTGGTTTAAGAACATACAGTTTATCCTCATTTTTTGTTTTATGATTTTTTTTTAACTTTCTTTTAAGATTTTATTTATTTATTTTAGAGAGGGAAGAGGGGGAGAGAGAGAGAGAGAAAAACATCAGTGTGCGGTTGCTGGGGGCCATGGCCTGCAACCCAAGCATGTGCCCTGACTGGGAATCGAACCTGCGATGCTTTGGTTCGAAGCCCAAGCTCAATCCACTGAGCTACACCATCCAGGGCATGATTTTTTAAAATGTTTTATTTGTTGATTTGAGAAAGAGAGAAATATTGATTTGTTTTTCCACTTATTTATGCATTCATTGATTGATTCTTGTATGTGCCCTGACTGGGGATTGAACCTGCAACCTTAGTGTATAGGGGGACAATGCTATAACCCACTGAGCTACCTGGCCAGAGACTTTTTTTTAAGATGGGGAAGCCTAGAGGGATTATCAACTCACTAAAACTCATATAACTCATATACCATGTAAGTAGCTGAGCCATAATATGAACCTAGATTTATCTGATTTAAAAACTACATAATTATCATACTAGACTTCCTTCATACTATTAAAAACAAACATAGTACTTTCTGATATGACATTGTAGAATGGATCAATTATCATTTAATGTGATTCACATTGCTGTGCTCATTCATAAATGAAAGATGACATTTCGCTTTGATTAATTGTTACACAGGGTGCCAGGTTTTGACTGCTGCTTAACACGTGACCTGTACCTGTTGAACTGGGGTAGAAGATGTACTTTGTTGTAGCTTTGTGGAGATCTGCAGGATCTCTGACGTTACTGGAATTCCCAGCAGTGATGCTAGTGTTAGGGATCCCCTTGCCTGTGATTCAGCAGGAGGACCTGGCTGCCCGAGTTGTTAATAGTTGGTGGAAGGCAGATGGTACTGGGAAGAGGTCATGGCTGTGGAATGAGACAGTGCAATTTCTCCAGTTAATTTCCAGCACCCTCACACTGTTCATTGATCCCCAGACCCCCGGTGTTCTTCCTGTAGCTAACTGCCCTCTGATGTCTGACTTCTCTTAACTTCTGTCTACATTAGTTTAGAGATAAATAGAGTATTTTAATCACTTACCTGGTGATGGATGTGTGATCTACCATGGCTGCAAAAAGGGAGGTATCCTGAAATTGTCCATTACCAGCTAGGACTTAGGACATTTCTCCTAAGGTTGTAGTTCCAAAATCCCTGAACTGTACTGTTGAATTTTAACAGAGAAATTATTTCACAGATATTTAATTAACACACAAGGTTATGAACCCAGACTATGATAATTTTCTTTTGCAGGAAGGATGCCAATTCTGCACTGCTCAGTAATTATGAGGTAGGTAGCTTTGAAGTATTTTCCTCTCTGATAGTTTCTTCTTTGCTTCTGAAGATTATTGAATTATTTGTGGTTAGAAATGACTGAATTGTTCTGGATTTTCCACTTTAAAATAGGACAGATGGGATCATCTGGTGAACCTCGGAATAGTCTAAGCTTGGTAAATTACAGTAATTCAGGAAAGCTGGGAAGACTTTAGTATACAGTAGGCAACCTTCCTCTAATCTGAAAATTTTAGATCTTCATTTGGGATGCCTTCATGGGATGGAAGCATCTATTTTGGAACTGTTTCTGTCAGCAAATTTTCTATTAAAATGTATCTATACCTTTTCTTAAATTACCACTCTTGACTTACAAAATACTTTTGTTTGTCATTTTGATTTTCATCCTAGTCTCATAAATATTAAAATCTTCATTTTGAAGGTGAGAACTTAGTTGACTCACCAATATGAATAATTTAGTAGGAACTAATAGATTGGGGATTTTGGGGCTTGAGGGTTGGGTTGCTGGGGAAAGGGAGGAAAGAGAGAAAGAGGTTAGTGAGAGGGGAGATTGTTGCCTGCCTTGCATTTTGCCTGGATCTTGTTTGGTACTAGCAAAACCATCTAATAGGTTAATTCCAGGTGTAGAAAGAACAGTGCATACATACATTCGTGTCAGTTTTTCACATGCCAAAGGCTAACCTCACAGACTTGTAGGAGATTTAGGTCTCCACTGTGCGATATATATGGAAGGTGGTAGAGTTAACACAGTTGGCCGTATTCCTCTCTTCCTGAAGATTCATCTTAAATGACTGCTGGTCAAGCCATTGGCTTTTAGGGACCTCCAGTGTAGTCTCTGCTAAGTGTTTGGGTGTTTATGTACTGAAGAAACATTGATTGCATTAATTGGGTCTCATGCCATTATTTTGGAAAATGACAGACAAGCAAGGAATTGCATTGTATCTAGTAATGGTCTATGAATCTATACTTCCCTCAATCTTCTGGTGTTATCTCTAAGACAGAAAAGAGATATACTCCCCACATCCTCCTTAATGCTAATGTACATATGTTTCTCCCTTGTGGGGAAAGTTTACTTATGAAGTTCTATAGCATTTTTTCCTTCATTGTTTTTTTCTGTAAACTATATTTTAGCACTTGTCTCATAATTTGTCTTTCCCAAAATAAATTATATTAGATTTTCATATTAGAGAAGTAGAATGTGCTTTTTAAAAAGATTATTTATTTTAGGAAAATTTACTTTTAAATAATCAAAATATTTTTGAGGTCTGTGGCAATCAGAGATATGGTGTATATTGACAGGAAACATTTGAACTATTTTAAGTAAATTAATGCATTTGAATATTTAAAGGGCATTTTTAAATTGTCACATACTTCATGATTGATATTTGCTATAATGTGACAGTTGCCAGGGGAGGGCTTGTGGGAAGAAAAGAGGTACTATTTTATTTAGCTTCAAAATTATTGACCTTGAAATAGATACATTTCTCAAACTCCTCTATAAAAATCTTTTATACATCTCTTCCTAGGTGTTCCAGTTACTAACTGATCTGAAAGAGCAGCGTAAAGAAAGTGGAAAGAATAAACACAGTTCTGGGCAACAGAACTTGAATACTATCACCTATGAAGTAAGCCTGGGCTACTGGAGGGTCTCCCTGAACCACCATTGAGGGGCATCGTTTAGTCTGCTGATGACTTGCCACCAAATCAAGATTGCTATTACCTGATCTGAGTAGTTGTACTATAGCCGCGTTTTTATTCTGTTTATGAAAGTGGAAAGAGTTTGGCCAATTGCCAGGGTTAGCCAACTATACAATTAGAGGAAATAGTCTCTAAAACTGTCCTTACCTTACTTTTAACACCAATTTCAAACCAGGGATCCCAAGACCACCCTCAGATTCAGTAATTTTCTAGAAGTACTCACAGAACTCACTGCAATCTAATGTATTCACAGTTACTATTCATTATAGGGAAAGGGTATAAAGTAAAATTGGTCAAGGGAAGAAGCAAATAGGGCAGATTCAGGGAGAAATGTCAAATACAGAATTTCCATTGTTTTCTTAATGTGATTGTATGTGACATATGCACAGAATATTGCCAACCAGGGAAGCTCAGCTGAGCCTTGGCGTCTGGAGATTTTATTGGGGCTCTATTAAACAAGCATGACTGAATGATTGATTACCCATGTAGTTCATCTCAGCCTCCAGGCTGAGTGATACTGTATGACCCAAAGCCCTATCCTAAATCACATTGTTGAGACTATCCAGTAATCTAAGGCTGAAGAAAAAGATACTCCTATTGTAATATCTATAACATTCTGAGACTGGAGATTACCTCCTGGAAGCTGAGGTCAAAGGCCAGACCTTTTCTGTGGGCAATGCCAAATTTTTTATTACACAAAAGTGTTACTTATTGTTCTAGAAAACTTAGAATGTACCAAAAAGCATCAAGAGGACAACAAAAGTAATTCATAATCTTGATTTCTAGGGGACATTTTGCTGCATTCTCTTTCATCTTAATGCTTTGTCCGTAAAAAAAGTTTAAGCCGTTGTATTTGTTATAGGTGATGTCTGATTTTGTATGTCATTTTAATTTGTTTTCTTGTTATTTCGTTTCTGATTTGTCTCTATAGAGGATTTGATTTTAATTTCTTTAATTTATCTTTTAGCACTTTTGTCACCATTCCTCCTCAGTTATGTTCATTTAATCATGCATTTAAAACCCTGTCATTCATTCATGTTCTTCGATATTATACAGTTCATCTCTTTCAAAGAAGAAAAATAGTTGTTGGTAATTAGTTTTATAAACAAAAATTAAAACTACCAAGTACTTTTAACTTAATCAGTTTAAACTCATTGCTACTCCTTAGGTTCTTCCTTTTAATTCATGTGCCTTATGGACAGTTATTGTGGTACTAAATGTTTTGAGGCATTTTATACCTGAGAATATATGTCTAGTGTTCTTAATGTGAATAACTCATCTGAATATGGAGTTCTCAGGTTCAGCTTTTATTCTGCAGGGCTCTATATGTATTGCTTGGTCTGTTAGTATTTGTTGTTGTGGAGGAGTGTGAGACCAAACTGATGTTTGCACTTTTGAGAGATTCTTTACTTGGATGCTGAGGTTACTGTTTATTTTTCAGGTTGGAAATTCCTCTCACATTATGTCTAGGTGTGGTTCCCTTTAAAAAATACATAAAATTCTTTTATCTTGAAATAATTTTATTCTTTTATTTTTATTTTTTACTTTTAAAGATTTTACTTATTTATTTTTAGGGAAAGGGAGGGAAAAAGAGAGGAGAGAAACATCAATGTGTGGTTGCCTCTTGCACGCCCCCAACTGGGGACCTGGCCTGCACCCTAGGCATGTGCCCTGACTGGGAATCGAACCTGTGACTCTTTGGTTCTCAGGCAGCGCTCAGTCCACTGAGCCACACCAGCCAGGGCTGAAATAATTTTATTCTTACGGAAGAGTTACAGAGATGGTGGTGAGAGTTCCCATGTACCATTCCCCTAGTTTTCCCTATGTAAATCTTACAGAACCATGATACAATTATTAAAACTAAGAAATTAATATTGGTACATATTATTAAACTAAACAAAAGATTTTATTTAAAATTTCCCAGTTTTCCCACTGTACCCTTTTTTTTCCTGTTCGAGGATCCAGTCCAGCACACCATTTTGTATTTTGTTAACGTGTCTCCTCAGTATCTTCTGATCTGTAACAGGTCCTTAGTCTTTCCTTGTGTTCCATGACCTTGGCACTCCTAAAGAGTATTGGTCAGGTATTTTGTAGGAAGTCCCTTGATTCTGCTATGTCATATTGGTTCATGACTAGACTGACATTAATGGCTTTGGGGGAAGAATATCATATAGGCAATACAGGGTACATGGTATCAGGGTTTTATTACTGATCCTGTTAACTTTGATCACTTGGTTAAGGTGCTGCCTGCCTGGGTTCTCCACTGTAAAGTTGCTGTTTCTCCATTTCCATATTCTGTTAGAAAGGAGTCACCAAGTGCAGCCAGTATTCAAGGGGAAAAGGATTAGGCTTTACCTCTTGAAGTGAGGGATGTCAAAGAACTTAAGGACATATGTTAAAACCATCACAGTAATTAATAAAAATTTGGGGGAACATGCTTTGAGGCTGTGTAAATATCCAATTTCTCCTTAAGCCTTTGCCCATTAATTTTAGCATTCATTGGTGGGTCTTTCCTGCAGTAATTAGTACTAGGGTGGGACTGTCTAATGGTGACTTATTTCCCTCATGTCTTTCATGTTTCATAGTTAGGATTCTTCTATAATAAAGAGTTGTTACTTTTTATCTATTTATTCAGTCATTTATATCCATAGGGATTCATGGTTATTTTATTCTTTGGGTTTCTTGTATTTAAAAATATTGTCTGAAATATGATAATGCAATTGTCAGATTAAATTTTTTCTTCGTTTTTTTTAAGATCAGAAAAGTTTTCTTCTAAGCTTTCATTAATTATTCTTCCTGTTCAGGCTGTTGGTTCTCTTTTTTGAAGAATTCCTAGGATATTAAGATTGAGTCTCCTGAAGGCATTTGTTTTATAAAAGATTTTTGAATCACAATTTTAGGATACTAAATTATAGCCATTACTTTCCCTTTTTCTAATTCAAACTTGCTTTTTCCTTTTTTTTAGACATTAAAATACATATCAAAAACACCATGCAGGCACCAGAGTCCTGAGATTGTCAGGGAATTTCTCACAGCAATGAAAAGCCACAAGTTGACCAAGTAAGTAAAAATTGTCTGAAGTAGGAAAAGTGACACATAATGAAAATAACTTACAAAAGCCACCCTCAGCAACTATATTTTTACACTTAGTTGGGTTTTGAAGTCTAATTAACCCTCAGTGTGCTTTCTTTTTTTTTAGTTGATTTTAGTGAAAGAGAAGGAGACACACACACACACACACACACACACACACATTGATTTGTGTTGTTCCACTTATTTATGCATTCATTGGTTGATTCTTGTATGTGCTGTGACTGGGGATCGAACCCAGAACCTTGGCATATCAGGACAGCACTCTAACCAACTGAGCTATTCAGTCAGGGCCTCAGTGTGCTCTTTTAAAGTAGTATTATGTTATTATAGATGAGACACTGAGAATTCAATATAGGGATCCTTCTAGAGCCAGCAACAGAACATAGTGGGGTTTTTAATCTTAGAAATTATTTTTTGGAGTCCTAGTTTTATGACCTGTCCCATCATCCCCTCTCAGCATTCAGATCAAATTGGTTGAAAAATAGGGTTCACAAATTAAACTGCTTTTTATAAAGTCAGTCAATTAAGTCATTTTATATTTGGGTTTGGTTAGGGCAAAAATGGCTTGATAATGTTGTCTATTCTTCTAGTGCCCAGTTATTTTTCTTGGTGGCTTTCTTGAATAAGGTAAGCTTGTAGGAATTAAAATGATTAAGAATTAGATAAAGATTTGAGTTGAGAAGAAAACTACCCCTAGCATTTTAGAATTAATACCAGAACTGATAAATTCTAAAAATTTTTGTCATGTCATTCAGGATAATCAATACTTTTCTTTAGGAGGAATCTCTTGGTGCTATTTCAGGCACACAGTTGATATGCTGTCAGTGAACTGAGTACACTTTTCTCCTTGCCTCTCTTCTCCAGATGAACCCTGAAGACAAATATCTTTCAAATGTATGTACATATATGTGTGTGAAATTATGAGTGTGAGTGTGTATATATAGTTTGTCTTATTTTTAATTATAAAATACACAGAGTATAAAATTTACCATTTTAGCTCTGGTCAGGTAGCTCAGTTGGTATGAGCACTATCCTGATACATCTAGGTCAGGGCACATACAAGAATCAACCGTTAAATACATAAATAAGTGGAACAACTAATCTATGTTGCTCTCAATCTCTCTGTCTCTCCTCTCTCTGACTCCCTCCCTTCCTTTCTCTGCAAAATTAATAAATAAAAATTTAAAATAAAATAGAATTTATCATCTTAACATTTAAATATACAGTTTATTAATGTTGAATATATTTACATTGCTGTGCAGCTAATATCCAGATCTTTTTAATCTTGTAGAACTTAAACTTTATATCAATTAAACAACTCTCCATTTCCCCCTTACCCCAGCTCCTGACAACCATCATTTTATTTTCTGTTTCTATTAATTTGACTAGTCTAGATACCTCCAAAAAGTGGAATCATACAGTAGTTGTCTTTTTAAAAATATCTGAACCTGGCTGGTGTGGCTCAGTGGATTGGGCATCATCGGGCAAACTGGAAGGTCATTGGTTCTACTCCCAGTTGGGCACATGCCTGGGTTATGGGCCAGGTCCCCAGTTGGGGGTATGTAAGAGGCAACCAGTCAGTGTTTCTCTCTCTCTCTCTTCCTCCCTCCCCTCTCCAAAAATAAATAAATAACATCTAAAAAATATCTGAATATTAATTTTTACATATGTATATATTTACCATTTTAACCATTTTTAAGTGTGAAATTCAATGGCATTAGGTATATTCACGTTGTTGTACAACCATCATTGCCATCCATCCACAGAATGGATTAAACAATAACTCCTCATATTTCCCACCCTCAAGCCCCTGGCAATCACTGGTCTGCTTTCTGTCTCATGAATTTGACCTCAAATGAGGGAATCATATAGTATTTGTACTTTTGTGTCTGGCTTATTTCATTTAGCATTATGTCTTTAAGGTTCATCTATGTTGTAGTGTGTGTCAGATTTCTCTCCTTTGGAAGATCGTACAGTATTCCATTTTATGTTTATGCCACATTTTGCTTATCTCTTTACTCATTGATGTACACTTAGGTTGCTTTCACCTTTTGGCTGTTGTGAATAATGATGCTGCTGTGAACATATGTTTACAACTATCTTTGAGATTCATTTGGAGCACACAGTAATTCTGTTAATTTTTTGAGGAACTGCAATATTGCTTTTCATAGTAGTTGTACCATTTTACATTCCCACAGCACTGTGCTAAGGTTCCAGTTTCTCCACATCCTCATCAACTCTTTGTTTTTTGTGGGTTTTTTTGATAATAGCTATCTTAATGGGCATGGAATCATACCTCATTGTAGTTTTGTTTTGCACTTTCTTCTTACTAATTGATTGATTTGAGACAGGGAGAGAAACATTAATTTGTTATTTATGCATTTACTGCTTGACTCTTGTATGTGCTCTGACTGGGGATCGAACCTGCAACCTTGTCCTATTGGATGGAGCTCTAACCAACTGAGCTGCCTGGCCAGGGCCTCTTTTGCATTTCTGTAATGAGTGGTAATGTTGAACACCTTTTCACGTGCTTATTGGCTATTCATAATCTTATTTGGAGAAGTGTCTGTTCAAAGCTCTTTGCCCATGTTTGAATTGGGTTGCCTCTTTTTTCTTGTTGAATTTTAGGAGTCTGGATCTTAATCCCTATCAGATATATAATATGCAAATATTTTTCTCCTGTTCTGTGGGTTTCCTTTTTACTCTATTGCTAGTGTTTGATGCACATTTAAAATTTTGAAGTTGAAGTCGTCTATTTTTTTTTGTTCTCTGCCTTTCGTGTAACATCCAAGAAATAATTGTCAAATCCAATGTCATCAGTCTTTTCCCCTATGTTTTCTTCGAGTTTTGTACTTTTATGTCTTTTTTTTAGGCAATAGATCCATTTTGGATTAATTTTTGTGCGTGGTGTAAGGAAAGGATCCACTGTCATTCTTTTTTATGTGGATATCCATTTTTCTCAGTTCCATTTATTGCAAAGATTGTCCTTATACACTGGATGGTCTTGGCAGCTTTGTTGAACATCATTGACCATATATGCAAGGGTTTGTTTCTGGGCTCTTTATTCCATTGGTTTATATGTCTGTCTTTATTCCAGTACTACACTGCTGGGTTACTGTAGCTTTTCACTTATTTATTTATTATCCTCACCTGAAGAATGCCCACTTATTTTAGAGATAGAGGAAGGGAGGAAGAGAGAGGGGGAGAGAAACATTTATGTGAGAAAGATCAATCATTTGCCTCTTGTATGTGCCCTGACCGGGGACTAAACCTGCGACCTAGCCGTGTGCTCTGATGGGGAATCAAGCCCACAACCTTCTGGTTTATGGGATGATTCTCCAATCAACTGGACCACACTGGCCAGGGCTGATTACTGTAGCTTTGTAGTTAGTATCGAAGTCAGGAAGTGTGAGACATCCAACTTCGTTCTTTTTTTCAAGACTATTTTGGAACCCTTGGAATTCCAGATGAATTTTAGGATGGATTTTTCTATTTTTGCAAAAAATGCCATTGGGATTTTGACAGGGGTTGCATTGAATCTGCATATTGCTTTGGATAGTATTGACATCTTAAAAATATTTGGTCCTCCAGCTCACCAACAGAGGCTGTCTTTCCATTTGTTTATAACTTCTTTAATTTCTTTCAGCAACATTTTATAGTTTCAGTGTACAAGTCGTTTACCTCATTTGTTATGTTGAGTCCTAAATAAATGTAAATGGAATTGTATTCTTAACTTCAGATTGTTCATTGTCAGTATATAGAAACCACACAACTTGCATGCCGAGTTTGTATCTTTTAACTTTGCCGAAATTATTAGTTCTCACTGTCATTTCTTCATACAGGATCATGTTGTCTGTAAAGAGAGATAATTTTATTGCCTCCTTTCCAATTTAGATGCCTTTTATTTCTTTTTCTTATCTAATTGTTCTGGCTAGAACTTCCACTACTATGTTGAATAGAAATGGTGAAAGCAGACATCCTTGTCTTGTTGATCTTAGAGGAGAAGCTTCCAAACTGTCAACATTATGATATTAGCTGTGGTTTTTCATATATGGTCTTTATTATGTTACAGTAGTTTCCCTCTATTTCTAGTTTGTGCATATTTTAAAATGAAATGGTGTTGAATTGTGCCGCATGCTTTCTCTGCATTGAGATAATTATGTGCATTTTTTCCTTCATTTTTTCCATGTATGCTACATTGATTGATTTTTATATGTTGAGCCATCCTTGGATTCCATCAATAAATCCCACTTGGTTATCATACATAGTCCTTTAACGGGCTAGTATTTTTTTTTTTTTGAGAATTTTGCATTAATATTTATAAGGGATATTGATCTGTAGCTTTTTGTAGTATCACTGTCTGCCTTGTTATTGGGGCAATCTTGGCCTCATAGAATGAGTTAGGAAGTGTTCCGTCTTTATTTTGGATGAGCTTGAAAAGGATTGGTGTTAATTCTTCTTAAATGTTTGTTAGAATTCACCTGTAAAACCATCTGATACTGGACTTTTCTTTATCATAAGATTTTAGAACATTAATTTAGAGTCCCCTTACTAGTCTAGAGTAGATCTGTTCAGATTTTCTATTTCCTCATCATTTAGTCTTTACAAGTTGTGTGTTATATATACATGGTCAGGACCACATGTATATATTTTTGAGGGAAGATTATTTACTTGTTACCCAAAGTCACTGTTGACTTTTGGTATATTATAGGCTTTAAGGAGGATTTACTTGAAAAGTTGGGATGGATGACAGAAGATCCTCCCAACTTTGGAAGCCAGTATAAATTATATGAAATTGAATCAGGGAGGTTTCATGCCTCCACATTACAATGACATTAACTTCCATTTATGGAGCCCATTTAGGGTTCCATACATCTAACATTCTCACTTAATGATTGGTTGATTGATTGATTGATTGATTTTTGTGAGAGAGAGAAAGGAGGGAGGGAGAGAGAAACAGTGATTTGTTGTTTCACTCATTTATGCAATCTCTGGTTGATCTGTGTATGTGCCCTGACCAATGATGGAACCCCCAACCCTTGTGAAGCAGCACAACTCTCCAACCAACTGAGCTTCCCAGCCTGGGCTCTCATTTAATTTTAATTCTTACAGAAACCTGATGGACTGCTGCTACTACATAGACTCTACTGCCAGTGGGGATATCTTCTTGAGCTTATTACTTTATGTTTATAGTTTAATTTTTTCCTTTTAGCTGTCTTTGCTTTATCCTTCCTGAATGATAAAGCACTGTTACTCTGCCTGTTATGATGAAGTAATTTCATTCCATTTAACCCCAGTAAATCAATCTACCACCTCTTCGAGTTATTTTTTTCTCCACACACTTTTTTATAATATATAGTAAGACACTTATTATAAGAATTTGGCCCAGGTGATTGTAGGGGTTGCCTAGGGAAGCCTTAAATCCATAGGACAGGCTGTCAGAAAAAGCAGGCTGAAGCTTCCAAACACTTTACTTTTAAAAAGATTTTATTTATTTATTTTTAGAGAGAGCATAAGGGAGTGAGAAAGGGAGAGAAACATCATTTGGTTGCCTGTCGTTCATGCCCAACCAGGGACTGAACTCGCAACCCAGGTATGTGCCCTGACCAGGAAACAAACCCGTGACTTTTTGCTTTGTGGGATGTCGCCCAAAAAACCAAGCGACCCTAAAGAGGGCACTTCCAAACATTTTTAATGGAGAAGGCCAAGATGGAGGAAAGGTGAACTGTGAGAACACCAAAGGCATAGTGGATTGAAGTTCTTTTAGTCTGAATGTTTTTTGACCATTGTTACCCTCTTTAATGCTGATAAAAACAGACTTGCAGCAGGCTATGTTTACAGTGAAAAGAGCAGTAGCTGAATCCCCAGTGGTGGTGTGGCTTTGTTGCCTGTTTTAGTCCAACCCGTATGGCTAATATTTCTGATGTTGAAGTAGTCAGGGGTGCCTGGTCTTATCTTGTAGCTGAAAACCTTTTTTTAGAAGTGCATATAATCAAATGGTTCAGAAATTAAAGGTTAGCTCTGAAAAATAGGCAAACTTCCAATGGAAATGTTCCTGTAGAACATGAAGGAAAGGAAAGGTGAGAAGAGTGTGAGTGGAGGAGAATTAAGGTTTTGGCTGGTTTTTATGTACACTGTCTCACTTAATCCTGACAGCCAACTCCTTGTTTACAGGTGAGTGAACTGAGTTTCAGATTAGTTATAAACATGCCCCAAATCAGGCATATAGTAAGCAGTAACCCGATAGTGAACTCTTTCATCTTAACCAAAGTGTTCTATAGTTTTTCTGAGAAAGCTGGTAAGTTTGTGTATCAAGATAGTGGACCCATAACAGCACTGTGATTAATAGAGGAGAAGAGGGGGGAGGAGGTAGGAGAGGATAAAGTGGGGGAACAAATGGCGATGACAGGAGACTTGGGGTGGTGAACACACAATGAAATATACAGATGATGTATCATTGTATACGTGAAACCTACATAATTTTATTAACCAATGTCACCCCAATAAATTCAATTAAAAAAAGAGTAGACCTACTGGGTCTTTTGGATGTCCTTGCCTGGGTACTAAGAAGGAGCTCTTTTTTCTGGGGAAAAAGAACAGAACTATTGCCTTCCAATAGCCAGGTAAGGGAATAGTCACCCTAGAAATTTGAGTTGACACTGGACTAATATAAATATTTTTTTCAAAGTTTTATGTCATTAACGTACAAGTAATTCATGTGTATTGCAGAACTATTCCATCACCCCCAGACATTACCTATTATTTTGTAATTAATCCCAACCCATGTTGTTGCATGTATTAGTGGTTTATTGTATTTTATTTGCTGAGTAGTGTTCCATTGTATGGAGGTACTGCAGTTTGTTTATTCACTCACCAGTTGAAAGATATTTGAGATAATTCTAGTTTCTGGCAGTTATGAATAAAGCGACTATAAACATCTCATACAGGTTTTTGTGAAAACGTAAGTTTTCTTTCTCCTGGGTATGATTGTTGAGTCATAGGTCAGTTGAATTCTTTAAGAAACTGCCAAACTCTTTCCTAAAATGACTGCATTGTTTTGCATTTGCCATAGCAATATAAAAGAGTTCCACTTACCCCATATCCTCATCAATACTTGGTATTTTTAGTATTTTTTATTTTAGCTGTTCTTACTGGTTTGAGGTGGTATCTCGTTGTGATTTTAATTTGTATTTCCATAATAATCAGTAGTGTTGAATATTTTCTTATTCTTATTTTGTTTGTATTCTTTGATAAGGGGTCTATTCAGATATTTTCCCCTTTTTTATTTTATTTCTGAATTAAAAAAAAATTCTCACCTGAGGATATGTTTATTGATTTTAGAGAGAGAGAAAGCAGGGGGAAGAGGGGCTAGAGAGAGAAACAGATCAGTCCTCCTGTGTGCCTTAGGACTGGGAATCTAACTCTTAGCCTTTTGGTGTATGGGACAATGCTCCAACAACTGAACCACACAGCCAGGGCTATTTCTGAGTTTTGAGAGCTCTTTATATATTGTGGATACAAGTCCTTAGTTCAGTATATAATTTGCAAATATTTAATCTTTGATTGTCTTTTCATTCTCTCTTTTTTTAATAATTTTTTTATTGTTAAAGATTTTTAAAAAGATTTTATTTATTTATTTATTTTTAGAGAGGGAAGGGAGGGAGAAAGAGAGAGAGAGAGGAACATCAATGTGCAGTTGCTGGGGGCCGTGGCCTGCAACCCAGGCATGTGCCCTGACTGGGAATCGAACCTGCGATGCTTTGGTTCACAGCCCGCGCTCAATTCACTGAGCTACGCCAGTCAGGGCACATTCTCTTAATACTGTCTTTCTCAGATTTTAATTTCGATGAAGTCACATTGATCTTTTCTGTTTTATTTTGTGCATCCCTGCTTTTGATGTTACTATATAAAAACTGTCATACCCAAGATCACAAAGATTTTCTCTTATGTTTTCTTCTAGAAATGATCCATTTTAAGTTAATTTTGAGGCTACAGTGTGAAATGGGGTTGAGATTCACTTTTTGGTTATGTATAGATGCCGCACTCTTTCAGCACCGTTTGTTGGAAAGACCATCCTTTCTCTGTTTAATTGCTTTTGCAGTTTTGTACGAAATCTCCTGAGTCTGTTTATTGGTTCCATATTCTGTTCCACTCATCTGTGTGTCTACCCTTCTGCCAGTGCCACATTGTCTTGATCATTGCAGCTCTACAGTAAATGTCGAGATCAAATAATACGAATTCTTCAACTTTATTTTTCTTTTGCAGAATTGCTTCAGCTTTTCTGTTCCTTTACCTTTTTATATAAAAATTTTAATTGCTTTTTTTTTTATCCACTTTCCCACTTCCCTCCCTCCCCCACCTCTGGCAACCACTCATCTTTTCTCTGTATCTATGAGCTTGAGCCTTTTTGTTTTATTTATTTATTTATAGATTCCAAGTGTAAGAAAGATTATATGATATTTTTATGGCTGGATAGTATTCATTCATATATATACAAATAAATGTAGGAAAGTCAATTTTTCATATTTTGGCTATTACCAGTGATGCTGCAGTGAACATAGGGGTACGTGTATCTTTGCAAGTTAGTGTTTTTATTTTCTTCAGATAAATACCCAAAAATGGAATTGCTGGATCATATGGTAGTTCTGTTTTTAATTTTATGAGGAACCTTCATATTGTTTTCCATAGTGGCTTCACCAATTTATTGTACATTCCCACCAATAGTACACACGTATACATGTTTTTAAAGATTTTATTAATTTATATTTAGAGAGAAGGGAAGGGAGAGACAAAGAGGGAGAGAAACATCAATCAATTGCCTCTCACACGCCCCTTAACTGGGGACCTGGTCTGCAACCTAGGCTTGTGCCCTGACTGGGAATTCAACCTGCACCCCTTTGGGGCATGGGATGATGCTTCAACCAACTGAGCCATTTGGCCATTTTTAATTAAATGGTTGATTTCCTGGAGCAGATTAATGTGTGCATAGGTTATTCATGACTGTCAGAAGCAAAGCTACAGGCAGTGGTTTTCTATAACTAAACGCTAGAGGGGGCTAGTAGGCTTCTTTCACTGTGACTGGGGCCTGGCTCCTCTAGGAGGTAGCCAACCATTGCAGCCCATTGGAATTCATTTGGCCTCAGTGTCTGTTATCCAGGCGGCTGCTTGCCACATACCACCATCAGGACCTGGACCATCTTTTGCTAGCCAGTGCAGTTTAAGAAAGGAATCAGATTTGTAATAGACACTGTTGATGTGCTCTTTAATTTTTATATTTGACTATCTCATCAGAGCTTTTCAATAACATAATAAAATAGAACAGTTATAACAATACACTAAATAAAAGTTATGTAAATATGGTCTCTCTCTCTGTCAAAATACCTTATTGTGATGTATGTATAGCATGGATACAATGGACAGAGGGATGATTCATGTCCCAGGCAGGGTGGTGTGGGGTGTTGTGATATTTCATTACATACTCAGAATGGTGTGCCATTTAAAACTTATAAATTGGTTATTTCTGGAATTTTCTAGTTAATATTTTTGGACTGTGGTTGACTGAGGGTAAATGAACCATGGAAAGCAAAACTGCAGATAAGGGTCAAAGGTGGGGGCAACTATACTTGCGATATGAGTGCTTAGGGCAAATGAAGGCATATAAACCTAGGTAGACTGACAAAGACTGAACTTCAGTGGGTCTGGAGGCTGAACCTAGGCAGTTGAAGATCATACCTAACCCTGTGGAGACTGGGAGGATTATAAGTAGGATAATAAAATGACCAGATTTACATCTTATTCAAAATATACTTGTAGAGTTAGGATAGATTGAAAAAGTGACAGAATTGAAGTGGCTTGTAGAAATGGTGAGGAGGGGCAGATATCTGGAAAAAAAAACAGAGTCACTAATATTTTTGTGACTATATGGACAGTGGCTGAGAGGGAAGAGTCAAAGATGGCTCTCAGGGTTCTGGCTCGAGTGTTCAGCTCTTAGTAAGGTGAGAAGTACAGAGAGAAGAGGGGCTTGTTGGGAGGTGTAGTCAGGTTGCTTTGGGACGTGTGGTCTGTCACGTGTGTCGGAGCTGTCTAGATGGCATTTGGTTACAGAGGTCTGGAGCTCAACTCACATAGCATGAAAACATGGATTCTTCGTTAAAACTTATAGTAGCAGATAAAATTGTGAGTTTTGAATGAGGTTGAAAGGTGGCACCATGGAAATGGTACAGAGGCAAGCAGAAAAAAGAAAACCTAGAAAGAGGTGAAAGAGGAATAGTCAGGTAAGAGAACTGGGAAATAATGATGTTGTGGAAGCCACAAGAGTAGACAGTTCTAAGGAGGGAGTGATCAGCGATGCTAGATACACAGAGGCAGGACAGAGCAGGATGGAGAATCATCCACTGGAGTTGTCAATGTGGAGGTCACTGGGCCCTTTAGTGAAACAGTTTTGGGGACCAGCCGGGGCAGGAGCTAAAAGTGCATTGAGTTGGGAGGTGAAGGGAAGAAAGTAGAGACAATAAAAACAGGCTTGGTTATGAAGTCAACCCCCACCCCCCAAAAAAAAGTCGAGCCTGCAGTATATGTGGCTGTACAATTTTACTTGAGTGCATAGCATCTTGAGTGTAGGAGCAGAGGGCTTGCTTGGTTGGTTTGATTCCACATTGTGTTTTTCAGGGAGCAGCTATGAATGTTTTTGTTGCTTGAAGTCTTACAAGATCCTTTTTGTTACTGGGAACAGTTGCACCAGTTCAGAGCCTGGCAGAATAATGACTATTTAACAAAGTCTCATTGGTTTAATTGATTTATAGCTAAGATATCCATTTATTCAGCTACATCTTTTCTCTATTCCTGTTCTTTCTCTGTTCTTTATTTATATTTATAAATATAATATATTTATATATATTATAAATAATATATTTATATATTATTATATAATATATAATATATATAATATATTATATATATTATAATATATAATATATTATAATATATAATATATATTATAATATATAATATATTATAATATATAATATATATTATATATAAATATTATATATAAATATAATATTGTTGGGTGATGGTGGTTAAAATAAATTTGTTTTGAGTGAGGATTCATGTTTTCCACCTCAGTTGGGCCTTCAAAACCCCTTGATGACAATTGCTAGTCCCTTCACCTGATCTCTGCTGCTTATAGTCCTGTTAACCCTCTTCTCATCCACACCTCTCAGATGGTGACTTTACTTCTGCTTCACTGAGAAAACTATCTAAAATGGACTCAGTTCCCTCATGTCGCCTCAAATTTGCTTTTTCTTTCCACTTTGCTGTGGTCTCAGTAGAGCGTGAGTCCCCTTCGCTGAAACTTTGGACTTCTGTTTCTGTAAGGGTTTTTCCCTTAGATAATTCAGCCTTTCCAAGTGCTTGTCTCCTTAGTTGGTAAACATGCTCCAGTCTTCTTCCAGAACCTGCCCTTTTCTGCGACACTGAGCCAAACCAGACCCGCAGCCACCATCAACAGCAAAGGTCATTATCCAACATAGCCAGCCTACTCTGCATAGCCTTCCAGGAATTCAGTGTACCCTCAGACCCTGCTTCTTCCTCAGACTCTACCCTGATGCTCCACCTGCGTACTCACTTTATCATCTGAACTTTGGGCACCCGTGGCGTGTCACAGTCAACTCCTTCTCCTGGCACGTCACTGTATCTTCCCCTGGCCCAATCTGTGGCTTTGGGCCCTTTAGGTTTCACAATCCCCATGACTTATCTGCTTGCTTCCATCCACCCACCTGGTTCAGTAGTGCTGGTGGAAGGAGGGTATGACGCAGTACCCGATTTGGAGCTAGGATGCTGCTGGCAACATTCCTCCTCTGATGCCAGGACACCCTCCCAATGCTGCTCAGCTTGCAGGCAGGCAGGCAGCCAGTGTCCTCAGAACTCAGTGGAAGGGAGACTTCTTCATGGGCAGCCTAGATGGTGGCTACATTATGTGGTAAGGAACCAAGGCCACCGCTGTGCCAGGAAAGACATCCTATAACCAGCATGTCTCACAATGTAACTAGTTTAGTCATATTAACCTGAAATTGCATTTTTTTTTTAATTTATTGTTCAATTAGAGTTGTCCACATTTCCCCCCCATTATTCTTCCCTGCCCTACTCACTTGCCACCTTTCACATTCAATCCTCCCTCCCACCCCCACCTGTTGTCTTTGTCCATGGGTCCTCTATACATGTTCCTTGACTTGACCCTTCCCCTTCTTTCCCAGATTACTCCCGCCTCTCTGGTCACTATCAGTTTGTTCTTTATTTCCTGAAGTTGCAGTTTATACATATGTTGTTGGGTGTCTTCGGGTGCCCAAACTTTCAGAAACTTCTCAAACTTAATAAGGAGCCATGTAATGGTAGTAACTCAGAGCATTTTGAGGTAGGGCAAGTATACATTCATGTGAATGGGGAGGAAGCAGCCCTAAGGATCTTCCTTGAATTCCTCTGGAGTAATACTCTATCATACTGGTCTTTGCTTTTGGTAATGAGACATCAAATTAGGGTTGGAAGGAACTTTGATCTTCCTAAGAGTTAAAGTTGCCAAATTGTTCTGATTGATTTTTATTAATCTCTGTTAAGTGTTTGATTTATATCACTTGTTTTAAACAAAACATATTAGTTGTCTGCCTTTTCCTTTCCATCTTTGGCCCCACATCCCACCCTCAACCCTAGTCTTCCATTCCCTCTCCCCAGTCTCTCGTGAATCAATGGTGCATGACAGAAAGCCCTTCAGAGGTGAGTCTCCTTCTCTCCTTGCACTTCTCTCCACTTGTCATTGCTTAACTGGTCTTTCAAAGGATTCTCTGAAATCCCCTGTAGGTCAAAGCACAGACCCCCTTTTCTTCTGCCTTTGCACCTCCTCAGGTAAAAATGGAGGGTGCTTTTGGACCCTCCTCATAGGTTGTCTTCCTACATGATAAACTGTAAACGTCTTGGTAAAGAATCAAGATCCTTAGGAGTGTGAGAGTTTTAAGTGCTTTGTATTTTTTTTTTTTTTTTGACAGAGCTGAAAAACTACAGCTGCTGAATCACAGGCCTATGACTGCTGTTGAGATCCAGCTGGTGAGTGAAGGAGGCCTGAACTTGGTGTGTGTGTGTGTGTGGGGGGGGGGGGGGGGTGGTTTCTCGGTTTGACATGCAGAAAGGGTGGTGTAAAGACTGACAGCAGACCAGCCAGGAACTGACATACCTTGAAAAGACTGCCAGATCACTCCTTTAAGTGAAAGGAAGCCTCACCAATGTGATCCTAGTTAGTATGGACTTAGGTAAAGTAGAAGACTGGAGGAAATTTAATTCCTTCTATAAGGTTTAGCCCTGTGGTTTGGTGGCTCTTTGTCTCACCTGATGTCCTACATGATCCCGGCCATCGCTTCCCTGTAGGGTTATTGCCAACCCAGATGTTGCTTAAAAACATTACACTCAACATGACTTTGGTGGAATTTATCTCCCCCCACTCCTACCCTTTGACCTACTCTCCTGGAATTTTTTTTGTTGTTGTTGTTAATGGAGCATATGTGCACTTTCCCCCATGCTCTCTTTCTCCTTCACCCTCCTGGCCCAGTCTCCTAAGCCAGAAACCTGGAAATCATTCTCTTCCTTTTACCTCATATTTGGTTAGTCCCTAGGTCCTAGTGCTCCTGTCTCCTCTTAGTCTTCCTTCCCGTCTGCATTGCATTACTCCTGTCATCGCTCCTCATTTCCGCCCATGCAGTTATCCTCTCACCATTCTCCGCGCCTCCAGTCTGCATCCTTCCAGTCCGTCGTCTGCACCACTATCAGAGCTCACTTTCTAAAACCACAGATTTGTTTATTTCCCTGCATAAAACCATTCAGAGGTGCCCCATCACTCGGACAGTCTGTACTGTAGTCACAGCATACAGCTTCAGAATTGTGGGAGGCTGGTGGGGTAGAAAGTTGAGATGGTATAAGGAGATTGTGAAATGAGGTCCAGTGATGCAAACCGAGTGGGTGCTGTGTGGGCATGCTGCGGTAGTCCCTTTGGTCGTAAGGAGCAAAGAGCATGATTAAGCTACAAACATTTGGCAGTCCATTTAACTGCCAATAAAAACTTTGGCTGCCCTGGCTGGTGCGGCTCAGTGAATTGAGTGCCTGCCTACAAACTGAAGAATCACCAGTTCTGTCCCTGGTCAGGGCACATGCCTGGGTTGCAGGACCAGGTCCCCAGTTGGGGGCATGCGAGGGGTGACAACCAATGTATCCCTTGCACACTGATGTTTCTCCCTCCTTTCCCCTCGCTCTAAAAGTAAATAAATAAAATCTTAAAAAAAAAAAGCCCCCAAAACAAAAAACCAACAGCTTTGGCTAGAGAATTAATAAAATGAGAATAAAACTGTTTCCAAAATCAGTTTTAGAAGTATTTAGCTCTTTGTCAAATTTCCTTCAGAAAAGGATAGAAGAAAATGGAAAAAAATATCTGTGATCTTTAGAGTTGTTTAAAAACAAACAAAAAAAACCCTTTCTTTAAAGGGCCATGGGGCTTTTAATTTCTGAGTAAAACATATTGTCTTTGTGATGTTTCTGCCCTTCAAAATGTAATCAAAATTAAGTCAGAAAAATTTCTCCCACAAATGGGGCTTTTAATTTCTGACTAAAACATATTGTCTTTGTGATGTTTCTGCCCTTCAAAATGTAATCAAAATTAAGTCAGAAAAATTTCTCCCACAAAGGGTACCTTTCTAGGTAACTGGCCTTTAGGATACATAAAGATTCCTTTCGGGACCCTCTTTATTCTTATACTTTTGACTGTGTTGGAGACTCAACTTAGAAAAAAGAAAAAACAAACAAAACAGCAAGAAACTAATCCCTTTCCCTCTGGGTTAAAGATCCCATGTCCTCCTCCTCCAACTTTAATTGGCAGCATATGTTATTCATGGCTTCATGACAGATGGAGAGGAGATGGGGAGGATTAGCACGAACTCATCCCAGAGCCTGTAGAAAGCTTTGGTTACTTGGTAAGATTAGCTGCTGTTAAGAGTGCCTACTGTATGCCAGATGTGGTGCTGGGGGCTTTGTATATGTCACCTTGGTGGCCTCACCATATCTTGGCTAGTGAGTGGCTGATGTGGGTCTGTGTGATTCGGAAGTCTCACTCTGTCCCTCCAAACCATGTGCTGTTGCAGAGAGATATGTGTGGGATACCCTCGGACTCTCCATTCTCTTTTCCTGTCCTTGGTAAAAATTGTGTATGTTGCTTCCCAGTAGTTGGACCATTTCATACCTAGGTTTTTCCCAGCCTAGAATTTGGCAGTAAAAGATAGCAAATCATTTACCAAAGCTTGTAGCAGTATCTCTTCTCACCAGAGTGGGATAAGAAATTAGGTTTTCACATAGAGTGGAAACTGCAAAGGACTTGAAAATCTCCCCATGTTAACCTTACAACCATTTATGCCCCCTGGGTCTAGAAGTAATCCCTGCATCTACCAGTTGTTAGTATTTAGTTTTTGAGGCTGAGGCGTCTCTCTTTCAGGTATACCTCAGCCATGATTTGTTGCGATCCTCAGACCCACAGCCTGCTGTCTGGGCAGAAATGAGGAAGCCACCCAGCCTCTGTGACTCTGCCATCCCCTCTTGAGCCTTCTGGTCTGAAGATAGGACAGTGAACCCCACGGCCTCACAGGCCACTCTCCTGAACAGCACTACCGCCTATGCCTTTTATAATTTAGTGATTAAAATGTCTTGAATGTATTTGGTCCTGACCATACACATTACTTTCATTTTATATTAGAGAAAATTGAAATTTGAAGAGGTTAAGTGAACTGTTCTGGGTCCAACAGCTGAAAGTGTCAGTGACTATTAGATTTTGAGATACTTGAGGAAAGTAGGAGGTTAGGCTTGGCAGCTTAAAATGAGAAGCAACCATTTCTGTAGTTCATCTGCTGAGTTTGACAGGCCCTGGTCGAAGATCTGTGTAATCTTCATAGATAATTAGAAACATTTATCATTTATGGTAACCCATCTGCAAATACTTTGGATTTTTAAATTTCATTTGCCTTATATTCTGAAAAACTTAAAACCTTTGGTATCAGAATGTTGAGATGGTGCTTTGCACTTCTTTATTTTGGCTCTGTTTCTTATCGTTGGGAAGAAAAGGTGAATAATATAGTTACTGTCGATTACCCTAGTGATCTAAGATGGGTTAGTGAGTTTTTAATTTTTGAAAGTTTCTTTTTGTGTATATTTCATTTTGCTTATGTGGCTTGGGTTTTCTTTCTGTGACAGGGAATCTTGAGTTGAAAAGTTCCTGATTATAATTATCCCTGAGGGTTGTGTGCTAATCAAAGCTGCTCTTGGAGAATTTGGCAAAATAGAAAGCTCATCAGCCCTCTGCCAAGAACACAGCTTGCTAACACCTGATCTTAGTGTCTCATCTGCCACACTCAGAGATTGGGAGGCAAGAAGGTGGGCTGTTGAAGTGCTCTCCTTGTAGTTTTCTACAAAGAAAGGCCTCTTATAGGTCATGTAACCCAGCTCTTTTAGACCAGTGGACTCAGTCTGCTTTGTGCCTCTCTAAGAGAGGAAAAGATAGAAACCTCCTCGTAGTGGATGGCATGGTGTTCTAGAAGAGCTGGGATGCAAAGTCAAAAGACCTTGCCCTTGCTTGCTCTGGGACCCAGATTAAGTTTCTTTATAATGCTGAGCCTACATTTATCTGTACATAGTCCTGACTTTATGGGTGGCGTTCTGGAGAACCTCTGGTGGCAGTGATTCCGGGAAAACTCCCCGTAAACTGTGAAGCACTGTACAAACCCTGGTGGGAGGTTGTCACTGCTCTCACACTAGTTCAGACCTCCTTCGCCCTCTTTCCTGAGACAGGAAACAGTTTGTCAGCAACTGCATGTGCCAGTTATTCCTAAACTGGGAGACACTCTTCTCTCAGATGGAGGTCATCCTTTCTGAAGGTTAAATCAGATTGGTTATATCACTTCTTCCTCCTCCTTCATTCTTGGGAGGGAGTCTGTGTTAGATCACTGCCTTTTATAGGCCCTAATTTTGCATGTCTGATTTTAAAATGGGTTTTGGGGGATTTTTTCTTCTTTGGCAGAGAAATTACACTTTATGGAGCCTTTGAATCTTTAGAAAATGGACATTGTATTTCACAGCATGATGGGGAGTAGCTTCATTCGTTCACCAGGGTCTTCCTCACCCAGGAACACTCAGGACTACTCTCTAGTTGTGGTGACGTTTTTGTGCTGAAAAATGAAGAGACCAGTGTTCATCCGGAGTTTGCAGTATGATCTTGGGTGTGTCATCTGACTTCTTTAGTTTCTATACTGTTATTTGTAAAGTGAGGCAGTAGACTGATTTAGGATTGTTAAACCTAGCTTTTCATCTTTCTTTACTTAAGTCTGCTGAGATTTCTTTCTAGAATTCCTTTTGATTTTAGTTGCCAGATGTCAGAGGTTGCTGTGGGAAGTGCCATAGAATAGGACGCTGGACACCTGTAGCTGAAAAAGCTGCTGTTTGTAATAGATGATGCATGCCCCAAAGTGAATCTGGTTAAACAACTTGGCTGCCTGTGTACTTCTGAAAGGAGGGCTGGAGTGTTTGTGTTCACTAACATATTGAGAATTAGAGGTGAAGCTTAGAAAACTGGCTCGTGGTTGTGGCTGTCATCTGTGTGTTCAGATTTCCAGGACCATGTCGGAAACCAGGCTTTAAGGAGACCTTTGATGAGGCGCGTGTGATTGCTTTCCAGCCATCACTCACCAGACTCCTGTTCTGCGTTCTCAGGAGGCCATTAAGGCCAAGTGGTGTGTGGTACAGTTGGGTCAGCCTGACTTGGAATTCTTGCTTTGCCCCTTTGCCAGGATTGTTGTGAGGATAAAAGAAGTAATGGATATGAAGTGTAAGGCGCCATACCAGGCACAGAAGCTCCCTAAAGAGTTGTTAGTGGTGGGGTTAATGAGGACTGGAAAAAATATATAAACCGCTTGGCACATAGTGGGCAGTCATCAGATGAGTTGTTGATATGCTTTATAAGTTACAGATGAACTTGTTGTGAAATACACAGTATATAAAGCATCATTTCACTCCCCAGAGGTGTCTTCTTTGCATATACAACATATTCACGTGTGTGTATAGGAATAGAACTGTTAGGGTGTTCTTTTTCTTTAAAGAAAAATGCTAACCTGCAACTCTCTCTTTTTCCTGACCTATTTTGAGCAGTTGCAAACTTCAGTTACCCTGAAATTTGAGCTAGCTACTCCCTCTTGTGGAGCAAAGATGGGGAGGACCTGGTGACCTGACGTGGCTCAGGAACCAGGCCCTGAGCTCTGTGCTAAGAGGCTGGGCTGGGACTGGGACCAACATGGGGTAGCCCAGCCTAGGAGGCTCATTTGTAACTGCTGGAGGCTTTTCTTTCCTCCGGCAGATGGTGGAAGAGAGTGAAGAGCGGCTCACAGAGGAGCAGATCGAAGCACTCCTCCACACCGTCACAAGCATCCTGCCTGCAGGGCCGGACTCGGAGCAGCAGAAAAGTGCCAACCATGATGTGACAATGGATGAAGAGGACTCAGCATAGGACAGCTAGCCTGAGCATCTCACGAAGTTGGAAGGCCCAGCAGCCATTTTTCAGACAGAAGATTGTTTAGTTTCACCCTCCCGCCCAACAGACCTGATTTCATGATTAGTTGGGCAAATCACAAAAAATAAGCCTTCTCAAAAATAAGCTAAAAAGAAATACTTAGCCTCCGGGAGAAGAAACACAGTGAAGACAGGCTGAGGTTGTCCAGGCAGAGAGCTAAAGGAGGACAGAGTCAAAGAGGACAATGGCTGTGGAACCCTCTGTGGTAAAAACATTTCTTCTCTGGCCTTTGTCACAACTGTGGGGGAGTCTTTTATACACAGCTAGTAACATACTTGCATTGCCTTTGATGGGCTGTGTCCTACTAATTAGTTTCATCTACTTCCCTAGGAACTTCCCGAGCAGGGGCACAGAGTGCTGTCGGGATAAGAAGTGAGTTAGGAGAATGCAGCGAGCTGGCTAGAAACTCCCTGAGCAGCTCCAATTTAAGTGAGCCACCGACCTTGGCTCACCTTAGAGGAACCTTTTCCTCAGACACAGCAGAGGTAAGACAAGAACAGGTCTGGCCAACTATCCTCAGGTCTAAAGGCCCTTTTCCTGTAATGGCACAGGCTTTCTCTACAAGCTCATGATTTAGTCTTAAATGTTTGGACACAGCTCATTCCAGTTGAAAAGAGGCACTTCACACTGAATGACTGGCAGCAGAAATGCAGTGTTGGTCGCCTTTCTGACTACCCTCAGTTTCTTGCCTGGGCAGGTGCCTCTTGTTAGGACTTTGTGAGCTTCACTTGCACAAAGGATAAATTATTTTCATCTTTGAAAAGGGCATAATTATGTACCCCTTTTCATAGAATATGTGAGAACTAGTGGTTGGTTAGTAAGAATTTGAATTAGTTGACTGTTGTTGTTTCAGTTTTTTAAAATTTAAAATATTAAGATAATTACCATGTGAAGAGCTTGTTAATATTCAAGCCTTGGAGAGTTTAGTAGCTCCAGATATGTGGTTGCCTTTGGTCCTAGGAATATTGAAAAAAATCTTAACTTCTCACATTCAGTTGGCACCCTATTTGAGGAAGAAAATGCCCATAGACATTAATTTTCCAAATTGGCATTTGCTTTGTTGTAAGATTATGTATTTTCAATGCTGCTATTAATTGGATTACTTCCCACTCCCTTGTCATTTCTAGGTTTTCATCTTCTTTACCTCCTCCCCTCTCCCAGTTGTAATTATGTCAGTCTTGACCTTATCATCTAAGGATCCAGGGAAATCTGCTTACAGGCAACATTGAAATTATAGGTCATTTATTTTGAAATCTTTCTGCAATAGTAGGAATTTTACCCCCAGCTGTTGATTTATTTATTAGTCAAGACACACTTATGCTCATGTATTATTGTTTCATTTTATCCTAAGTGTGTTAGACTTTTTTTATTTGAAGAATTTAGGGCTTAATCTATTTAATAATAAGTTGTTTCCAGTTGACTGCCAACTTGTATTATTTTTATAAATCTTTGGAGTTTGCTTTTCTGTGGATAGAAATCAAATGAAATCTGACTTAAAGTGCAAAATGTGATTTTTAAAAAATTCAGTCTACTTAGATCTAAATTCTGTGTTGAAATTCAGGAATATTTTAAGTTTTTATATTTGCGATCTGAATGTAGCCTCATTTTCTGATTAAACCACACAGGGTCTGGAATGCTCATCTTTCATCAGAAACATTTTGTGTAATATTCCTGTTGCACTAGTAATAAACATTTTAGAAGTGAAAAGTCATAATTTACACAAGGAACTTTGGACTTTTTAATTTTATACCTTCTATATGGTTTCAGTTTTTGACCATGTGATTGTTTTATTCTTTAAAAAGAAAAGAAGTATTGTTATCAAACAGCCATTGGGGTCCCCGTAGCCTCCGCCGCCCTCTAGGCAAAATCCCGGAGGCAAAGGTTTGGTGATGAATGAGAGGAGTCTTCATTCAAAAGCTTCACAGTTTTGGAACAGCAGCTTTCCACATGCATTAGTCACTTAGGCCTGTCAATTAAGGCTCAAATCTGTAACACCTGAGTTCTCCTATTATTCCCCCTATTAGTTTTAATTATCTTATTTCTGTAGGGTTAGTTACAAACTAAAACAACATAAGATACAAAAGCTACACAATTTGGGAAGAATGGCAGGCCTTAGCTGCAGAGGTCATCCCCTCTAGAACACCCAAAGAAGAATAACCCTCCCACCCTCTGCCAGGCCAGCCCGATCCTAGGCTGTGCCCAAGTTCCTTCCCATACAAAATACGTCCACTGGTAAATATAGCAGCTGTAGCACGATCATCCAGGCATCCTGGAGGAAGAGAGTCAGCCCTTTTATTTCACATCTGGCCCATAATTCCATGCACTCTGGAGGCTTTCAGCTTGTCAGCCAATCCCATCCTTGACTGTTTACCATTGCCTCCGACAACTTCCTCCTGCAGCCCTGCCTGCCTCTCCCCAGTGATCTGATCAGCTCTCTCTGTATCAGTATGTCCATCTACATGTTGTTTTTGGCCTCTGTAAGAGTTATTGAATGTGTAGTTGACAGTTAAATTTTATCCCAAACATGGAGGCTGAAGCCCAGTTCAGTCACTGGAGGAGAGGCAGCACCAAGGGGACCTGGGGCAGGCTCTGCAGCATGGCAAGAGAAAAATCTTGAGATGTCCTCCTCATTAATCACTAGAGCCAGAGAATGGGAGAGGGAGCAGGGAGGGTAGTCAGAAAGTAGAGCTGGGGGCCAAAACCAATAATGACTGTTCATATTCCTGAATGTGAGACAGGATAGTAAGAAGCTAGGAGAATTCTTAGGCAAGTGGAATGGGGAAACTGAGACAAGAAAATGAAACAAGGTCAAACAGTTTGAGCAATTTACAGCCAGCTGGTGAATTGCAAGACCTTATCTACTTTAACCAAGGACACTTGATAGCAAATGGTACATACCTCTCCTCCACATAGCCTCCCTGACCGTAAGCCACTGGTGACCTGGGAAGAGAGGAGTGCTAACGCAAATGGAGTGAAAACACCAGAACAAAGGGAGCCAGTTTGGAAAGAAGCTGTGTGACTCCCCTGTCATCACTTGCTCCATCTGCATGTCTGTGCTCCCCCTAGGAATTTCCCCCTCCCAAATTCCCACATTTCCCCTATGTAAACTCCCTTCTGACAGCTTAAGGTAAAGTGGATGTTAGGGTTTTAACCCACGGCTTCGTAGACTGCTCGCTCTGATACTAATAAAAGCGCAATTATAGTCCTGTCCCCATCTCTGCTTTTTGGCTGAGTGGTAACAGGCAGCGTGAGCCCCAGACTTGATTGCCCTTTGGTTTTAATGCAAGTTGAAATTTTGAATCAACTTCCAGGCCATCCTTTAGCTCTTATCTAGAGAGAATGGAGGCCACCATAAGCCACCACATCTTGTTTACCCACAAACTTTCCAGGCTGTTGCCCACAACCCATCCAAAAGCAGCAAGTACTTCTTTTTTTATGGATTATGCACCCAACCCAGACCTTCTCGATTTACCTCCCAATCCCCTTACCCATAGATAGTGTAAATTCTTTCAAAACACTTGTCTTTCTTCCCTGCACTTACTGTATGAAAGAGCTCTGTCGGTGGCCATGTTTGTCTTCATATAGCCCTGGGGCTGGTGGTTTAGCCTGCACACCCCAGGGCGTGTGTTGGGAACCACCTTGCCTGGTTTCAGGAGCTGTAACCCCCCATGGCTAAGGCTGAGTGAGAGACCTCCGGACCAGAAGCCACTAAGGAAACAAGCTTATCTCCCTGGCAGGAGCGATGTTTCTGCTCCTTGCCTGGCTCCCATTGCTTGGTCAGTTAGCCAATGACGGGTAAGATCCCTCATGGGAGGGGCCACCTAAGACAGGCACGATCACGTGGGAAGGCCCTCAGGGAGAGACTTGGGGGGCTGTGGGAAGAGGGGGTGATCGACCCTCACCCCTCGGCTGTGACAAAGCCTGAGTCATTCTGCCTGCGAGAAGTCTCCAATCTCTTGGCTGCCTTGTCTCCTCTGCCTGACTCAAGCCTGTGACAATGACAAGGGGCGGTGCAGCCCTATGCTGGAAACGACAGACTTCCTGGGGTAATTAGGCCTGAGAATAGATATGTAAAATCCTGTGAAACCTGCTTTGCTGAGGATGCTCTTAATTAGATTATAAAGGCTCGGGCAGGAAATGAGTTTGGCCCCTTAAGTTTTGTAGTTTTTTAGGTGATAGACCCCAACTCAGTGTGAGCCCTGTTTAGTCCTTTGAATGTTATCTATTTGTTTGATCCTCACTGCCAGACAATGATTAATAAGTTCTGTCTGTATTCCTACCCCAAAAAACCTAATAAAAGCCTGTTCAGGCAGGGTGGTGGGGCACTCTCCTTTTGAGAGAGTGGCCGTGCCATGCCGTCCCTTTTCCTCCACAGGACTTGGTAGTATGTGTGAATTTCTCTTGTGTCTTGACCATCCACAGTGCCGCGGACACTGTGGGCCAGTGTCTGCATCAGACCTGGTGCTTTTTCTGGCTAGCACTTGGCCCAGTAAACCCTTTCAGAAAAACTTTTAGCCTCAAAAGTTATTGTTTAAGAAGCATATGAAGAATGTAAGGCTTTGAGAACTAATGCCAGCATCTGGTCCAAAGACTCTTAACTAGATAGATTGTTAGGTCTACTGGCCTTCATTATTTGACTTTTGTAGCCTTTCAGTTCTTTTTCTTTCTTCTTTTTTTTTAGGGTTACGTCCTGGTTTCTAACAGAGATTTTCTTTTTTGTTATCTGTCAGGAGGGTACTACTGAGCTTTTTTAAAAATAAATGAACTCCAGTTATATTTTACCCAGATAAAAGAGGGGACCACAAAAAAACCCAGAATTATCTTCTGGAAGGCTGCCCCTTGTAGTACAGGTTCTCTCCACTAGGTGAGAGGTCTAGGAACCCATCTGTATCAGTGGACCAGCTGGTGTTGGGAGAGGCTGCATTTGGCTGCAGTAAATTTTTTTTGAAGATTCAATGCTTTTACCCATTTCATGATGAGTGATTTATGAGTGTACCTATCCACACCTTTCTCAGTGTGCAGCAGTTTTTGACCCAAAATGGCATGGCCCCCATGTTCCATCCTCCCTATTCACCCGGTCTTGCCCCCGAGTGACTTTGTTTCCTCAGATGAAAAAAATCCTCAAAGGGAAATGTTTTGCCAAAGTGGAAGAGGTGAAAAAAAAAATGGCAGAAGGCATCAAAATCAAGGAGTTCAAAAACTGTTTTGAGCAGTGGAAAAAACTTCGAAAGTGACTGAAGTTTAAATGTGTAAGGGTATATACACAATTTTTCAATAAATTTTGTTTTGGGGGGGTCCCCCTTATATGTGACTTCTTTTTGCTTAGAGTATGACGCTCTGCTACCTCAGATGACTTCCCATTGATTCAGGACTCTAGACAATGGGTTCCATTTACCTAATCAACCATTGTGTGGCCATACCAGCTCTCAAGAGCTTGTATCAATACTTTAGTCAGAGGTGAATAAATTAATGCTCCAGTGTATTCCTCACTGTCTTTTTTCTACCCCGTAACCAATTTAAGACCATTCGTGTAAATTGATTATTTCTCAGTAAATGATAAACTGGATCATGTACTCTTAAAAAAAAGTCAACCTTATTTAATTACACAATGAACAAAGGGAAGAAAAGGAAGCAAACTGCCTAGAGATCCATGTATATATGTATATATATATTTTAAATATATAATTCATATACCATAAAGTTTACCCTTTTAAAGTGTAATTCAGTGGTTTGAATATAATCACAATGTTGTACAACCATCACCACTACCTAATTCCAGAATGTTTCAATCACTCCCACAAAATAGAGAGCAGTTACCTCCATTCCCATTTCTTTCATAGCCTCTGGCAACCACTAACATTTAGTTTTCATGGATCATCCCTTTGATGTATCTAAAATGTTATGAAGCCCAAGCTCACCGAGATTTTCTCCTTTGTTATTTCTTGGAGTTTTAGAGTTTTACATTTTACATTTAGTTCTATGATCATTTTGAGTTAAGTTTTGCAATAGGTGTCTATGTTCTTTTTTGGCATGTGAATGTCTGGTTTCCTCTTCCATTTGTTGAAAAGGCTATCCTTCCTTCAGTTGTTTTTGACTTTTGTCAAAGATGAATTGACCATCTTTGAGTGGGTCTATTTCTGGGCCCTATTCTGTTTTATTGATCTATTTATTCTTTTACCAGTATCACAGCCTTGATTATTGTAGCTTTGAACCGTCTTGAAGTCATGTAATACCAGTCCTTCTGCTTTGTTCTCCTGCATTTTTCCCATTAGCATTCTTAGGATTCACTGATACTTTTTAAATACAAAATTGTATTCTATTTACTTACTTTTTAAAATTAATTTATTTTAAAATACATTTTTTCATGATTGTACATTCAACCTTTCAAGAACCTGCAGATTTGTTTCTGTCTTCACACTGTTTTTTCTTTCTTAGAGTCACTATATTATTTTTTTGTCCCTCTACCATTTTTTTATTCCCATTACTCTCTTCCCACCCACCTTGACAATATCAGCTTCTCTATATCTATGTGTCTGCTTTTATTTTGTTTATTCTTTTGGGTTTTAAAAAATTCCACATGTACATGAAATCATATGGTACTTGTCTTTCTCTGACTTGTTTTACTTAGCATAATATCCTTTAGGTCCATCCATTTAAAAATGGCAAGATTTCATTTTTTATTGCTGTGTAGTATTCCATTGTGTATATATGCCACATTGTCTTTATCCATTCTATTGGTGGTCATCCAGATTGCTTCCATATCTTGGCTATTACTAGTAATGATGCAATACACATAAAGGTGCATGTATCTTTTCAAATTAGTGTTTTTGTTTTCTTCAGGTAAATCGGAAGTAGAAATGCCAGAATGTATGGCAGCTTGGTTTTTAATTTTTTGAGGAATCTCCATACTGTTCTCTGCAGTGGCTGCACTAATTTTTAATCCCACCATCAGTGTTTAAGGGTTCCCTTTTCTCCACATCACATCCTCGCTAGCACTTGTTTGTTGATTTGTTGATGACAGCCATTCTGACAGGTGAGAGGTGATATCTCATTGTGGTTTCAATTTGTGTTTCCCTGATGATTAGTGATGTTGAACATTTTTTCATATGCCAATTGGCTGTCTATATGTCCTCTTGGAGAAGTGTCTATTCAGGCCTCCTGTCCATTTTTTAAATTGGATGGTTTGTTTTTATGGTATTGACAGTCTTCAACAAATGGAGCTGGGAAAACTGGATATCCAGCTGCAAAAGAGTGAAGGTGGACCTTCACTGTCCTAAAGCAGATCAAAGCCCTCAATGTCAGAGCTAAAACTGTAAAAATAGGGGGGAAACTGCATGACATTGAATTTGGCAATAGTTTCTTGGATATTTTTGATATGCAATATATTTCTTTGAAAAATATTAAAGGTATCTTATTTTGCTATTGTGACTAAGGTAAATTAAGATTTAGAAAGTATCGATTGTGGTAGCTTTTACTTTAAAAGTGGTTCTAGGCATATGAAATATGAAGATATTTTAAAGTATCTCTGCTTTTAATGGCACTTATGAGTCCACTGAGAGATGATATGCAGGCTCTAATACGGCTTAATAAATACCAAGAGAGAGGGAAGCAAACTTCCTACGGAAACACATTTGGAGAGGCATGTAACGTGGAGACTGCCCAGGAAGGAAACAGGGAGTTTCTCAGAAATCTGTGTTGAATAAATAGATCCTGTGAGCTGTTTTAAATGTGGAGTGGGAGTTTGCCATACTTTATGAATTGAACTGTTTTCCCCACAAAAAAAAAAAAGATAGTTCGCAGTTCTAACCCCCCAGGACCTCAGAATGTGACCTTATTTTGGATGCAGGAGTTTTTACAGAGGCAATCAAGTTAAAATTGGGTCATCAGGGTGGGCCAATAGGATCGTGTCCTTATAAAAGGGGGGCCTTTGGACACAGAGGCACAGAGGGAAGACAACATGAAGAGACACGTGCGGAAGATGGCCATGGACAGCCGAGGACAGAGGCCTGAAAACAGCTCTCAGGAGGAACCAATGCTGTTGACACCTGTAAACTGGTGAATGTGACCGATCCTGGGTTTCTGGCTTCCAGAAATCTGAGACAATATATTTGTCAAGTACAAATAAAAAATAATGAAAATCTAAGCACTTAACCCTAGCATTCTAGGTCATTTACAGTCTGGCCCCCTGTGGAATGTCCAGCTTTATTAGGCTCTTGCACAACTCTCCATTCCAGCCAATGGGGTTACTCATTCATTAATCACCACATTTTTATTGCCTGTCTACCGTGCAAGCCAAGGGCTGGGCAGAGGAGATGAGATGGGACTCTGTCATCCAGTGCCCCTGCTTTTCAGAAACTTTATGTGCTAGGGGTAGAGATACGAAATGCCCAATTTCACAGTTCATTGTTTGGTTACGGCTGTGGTTAGAGGTAGCAGTGAGATGCACTGAGAGAGCTGTACATACCTGAGAATCTGACCGAGTCTGGGAGAACCGGGAGGTCCTCTCAGAATGGAATGTTTGGGCTTGAAGGATGAGTAAAGTTAGCGAATGAAAAAACATTCCTTGAAGATATTTTCCCATGTCTGTGTGTTTGTGTATCCTGTGCCATCTGTTTATACTGTGTGCCTTCTTCAAGTATGCAAATTCTGACTCAGGATCTGGCTCACATCCTCCCTTCTTCCTAATCATCTGCTGAAGTATTCTCACTAAAAACTAGACAAGTTGGTTGGTTTTTAGCTGTAAGCCATGCATGGCCTTACAATGCTTTTTCAATTCTCACCTTGCCGTTACATAAATCTAGAAGTCACCCTTGATTCCAGCCTCCATCCAGCCCATTAGCAAGTCACTTTTGTTTTAGTTCCACACAGAATTTTTTGAGAAAGCAACAATTAGAGACTTGGTTTAAATAATCTTAATCTTTTTACCTTTGTTAAATTGTAAAACAAAACAGATAAAAAAAACCCACATTAACAAATTATAGGAGATGGATTATAAAGAGAATTTATATTATTATTCATAGCTTAATGAGTTACAGAAGGAATATCCTCATAACCACTACCCAGGTCAAGAAATAGAACTACCCAGTAATACCACTACTGGGTATTTATCCAAAGAAAATAAAACCACTAACTGGAAAAGATATATGCACCCCTATGTTGATTGCAGCATTATTTACCATAGCCAAGATATGGAGACATTCTAGGTGTCCACTGAAAGACATTTAATGGTTAAAGAAAATGTTGTGTGTGCATATATATATATATATATATGGATATATATATATATATGGATGGATATATGTATATGTGTATATATATCCATCCATACATACACAGTCTGTCCAGAAGGTATCCAGCCAGGTACAATGAAAAATAGAGACATTTCTTGAAGAAGATCCAAGATCCAAGAAACATTGTGCATAGAACAATGACGCCTCAGTCCCCTTCAAAGTAGGCACCTTGGGACCCATGTAGTTCTCCCAGTCACCATCAGCTGCCCATCTTATTTTCCTGAATCTAATTGATGGTCTGCAATCTCTTCTCTTCCCAAGGTCATTTTAGTTTTGGGAAAAGCCAGAAGTTCCAGGGCGCCAAATCTGAGCTGGAAGTTCGCTGAGTCACCTGGGTGATTTGACGTGCCAAAAAACTGCATGGGATGTGATGCGTGATCAGGCATGTTGTTGTGATGAAGCTGCCAATCATCAGTTGCCTGGGGATTGAACCCACTATGTGCCCTGGCTGTGGCATTCTGAATCATCCCAGCCATTTCTGCAGAGGAATGTTCAAGCTTAGTGCAAAACTTGATGCAGATTCATTGCTCTACTCACTCAGTCATTCTGAATGCAATGGCCACACAGTACACATGCTCACTCAGTGGCATCTACTGCTGCCACTGACTAATACAGTGAAGTCATCATTGTTCACACATGTGCATTCCAGTCCACTCTCCTTGGCTGTCAGGTTACATCAATGTCATGCCAACCATTTTCATTGTATTAACAATGGCTGTACTTTTTCTGGCCAGACTATCTATATATCTATATCTATATCTGTATCTGTATCTGTATCTATATCTATATATCATCTCTCTCTCTCTCTCTCTCTCTATATATATATATATATATATATATATATATATATATATATATGATGGGATATTATTCAGCAATAAAAAAGAATGAAATCTTGCCATTTGGCACAAATGGATCGACCTAGAGGACATTATTCTAAGTGAAATAAGTCAGAGAGAGACAAATACCGTATGATTTCACTTGTATGTGAAATCTGAAAAACAAAACAAAACAAATGAACAAAACAGAAACAGACCCATAGATACTGGGAACAAGCTGAGGGTTGCCAAAGAGGAAGGAGGGGGAGTGGGTGGAAGGAAAAACAATTAATTAGCAGAGGAAAAAAAATATTTGTTAAATCCTCACCCTAGGATGTGTTTATGGATATTTAGAGAGAGAGAGGAAGGAAGAGGGAGAAAGAGAGATACATCAATGTGAGAGAGAAACATCAGTCAATTGTCTCCTGCACATGCCCCAGCTGGGGATTAAACCCGCCATGTGCCCTGACCAAAAGTTGAACCTGCAGTCCTTTGGTGTTCAGAACGACACTCCAACCAACGGAACCACTTGGCCAGGGCAAGGAAAAAAATTGTTTTACAAAGGAATACGTGTGAAATACCTTGAATCCAAGGTAGAAATAGTCGCAAATGTATATTTCTAACATTTTCAGTAGCTATAAGATTTTTATTAGATCATAGTGTGAGAACTTGTCCACTAGAAATCATTATTGAGTTTTCAGTACTGTATTATCTAATACAGAAATGTTCTCTAATTAGCTAAGATCTAGGCTGATTTCCTTCCTATTAAGTCTTAACACATGGTAGTTTATTAAAATGAGAGTGTACGAGTAGATAACATTTGTCCTGTCATTTACTAATTAATTATTGTGAAGCACTTTCGACTTAATAGCATAGTATAAGTAGTGTTGTTAAAGAAAAAAAGAAAAGAAATAGAACTTTGCCAGCCACTCCACAAACTCTCCTTTTGCTTTGTTCCAAATATAGTCACATTCCCTCCACTGAAAATATCCGCAGTTGTGAACTTTATAGTAACACTTCTTTGGGTTTCTTTAGTTTTATTACTTAAGTGTGCATCCCTTAACCACAACAGTTCACATTTCGAGGAGATGGCTTTTCGGCCTTAAGAAACATTCCTGGCATGAAAAACTGGCAAGATGTCTATTTAACTTTTTAAAAGATTTATATCCATCTTAAAGGGACAGAAAGTATTTGTAATTTCAAGTTTTCTAAAGGAAAGCCTGGGCAGAAGGAAAGAGTGAGGGAAAGCTCTCTTTCTTTAAGCTCCAGGGAAATTTAAAAAAAAATTGTTTTAATGTTTATTTACCCTCATACCCAGGAATAAACTTCATGTAGGGCAGACAAGATAAATGTTTAAATTCTTTCCTTTATTTATCTATTTTCAAGATAATGAATTAACTCCTAATTATCTTCCAAAGGTGATGAATAAATTTTGCTTGTTTTAAGTGTCATTAACAACTCATGTACTTAACCCATTATTGATGAGTTTTGATCTATGCAGTCATCCTTAATGCAGTTCAAATTGTCCTCTGGCCATTGGGAGCTTCTTCAAAATTGGCTCCTGTGGGCTTTTGACTAACCGTGGATGTCCGTGAGAGCTACTTTGGTGTGTGGTGTGAGAAGGAGGTACAGGCCACCTTGTACCTTTCCTGCCTTGAAATCATCCACTTCTTCAAAAGCTCTGGCTTCAAGACCACATCAGCACTGCTACTAATTGATCATTATTTCTAGGCCTTTTTTTAGTCAATCAAGCTAGAATATATATATGTTTATATCTCTCCAGTTTGGGTTATGTTAGGTTCTTCTCTCTCATTTTGGTTATCTGAAACTTGTCCTTTAGTGTTTTTCAGTGAGAGCCCACGGGGGCAATATTCCTGAGCTCTTGCATGTTTGTAATAGTATGTGCTCTTTTCACTAGAAGGTCAGTTTTGCTGGGTATAAACTCCTTGGGTCATGTTTTCTTTTCCTTGAATATCTTAAATATATTACTCTAATTTCTTTTGGCATCAAGCATTGCTGTTAAAAAAATCTGGAAACATCTTCATTTTTGCCCTCTTCTAGCCACTTGCTTTTTTTGCCCTAGATGCCCCAAGGATTTTTTCCTGAAAGCGTACTAAATTTACTAGATAGACTATGTCTTGGTAGTAGTTGTTTGGGTCAAGTATTCTTGGGCACATAGTATGTATGTAGTTTCAAATATTTCTTAAATTCAGGAACATTTTCTAAATTTTTAAATTTTACATATTTTCTTGATTTATTACATATTTTGTATTAAGATATATACCTTGATTTTTAAATATATACTCTTTTTTTTCTTTTTTTATTGTTGTTCAAGTACAGTTATCTCCATTTTCCCACCACCACTTTCCCCCAACTCACCCACCCCCACCTCCCACCCTAAATCTTTCCCCCCGACTTTGGCTTTGTCTATGGGGCCTTTATGGATGTTCTTTGGTGATCCTTCCCCTTCTTTCCTCTGTTATCCTCCTCCCCGCTGGTTCCTGTCAGTTTATTCTTTATTTCAATGTCTCTAGTTATATTGTGCTTTGTTTTGTTGATTAGATTCCACATATAGGTGAGATCTGTGGTACTTGTCTTTCACTGCCTGGCTTATTTCACTCAGCATAATGCGCTCTTGCTTGTTATATGTGTTCTGCGCACCTGCTTCAGAGATGTGCATACTCTGTATTGGCTCTTCTTTGCCTCTTCCATGTTGGCCATTTTCATTCAAATCATTTTGTGCTCGTCTATGACTTCCTTGCCATTAAATTATTTTCCTTCCTTCTATTTCCCTTAAGACATTTTATTCTGTCTTCTAATTTAGTCTTTGCTTTTTCCCTTTTCTTTTCAGTTATTTACTCATTTCTGAGTTTTTCTCACTTCATTTACTATGTTTTCCATATTTTGAATAATTTTAGCTGATTTTAATAATCATAATTTGAACTGTTTTGTGGGCATGTATTTCTGACATACTGTCATTATGTTATGGAAATATTATCCAACTCCTTTTCTTTTTTTAAATAATCACTTTATATGGGATTTGACCTCAATAATTTTCTAGTGCTTATTTTTATATGAAATTAGTTTTCTGGAAGTTTTAGAAGGAGTTGTGTGGTTAAGGATGGTTTTTCTAACTTCATGGAGTCCCCTTTTTTATTGTTTTCATATAATATTTCAAAATATGGTAGCTTACTGACTCTGTTTCCCTCCCACACTTTTTATTTAGACCAAGGATTAGACCAGCTTTTGTAAATAAAGTTTTCTTGGGACACAACAGCCACCAGCTTTTGTAAATAAAGTTTTCTTGGGACACAACATTGCCTGTTCATTAACATATTCTTCATAGCTTCTCTGAGGCTAAATCAGCAAAATTGAGAAGTTGCAACATATACTCTACAGTCTACAAGCCAAAAATATTTACTGTCTACCCCTTTAAGATGCCTGATTTAGACCTTTTTTTCCCTTTAACTATTCTCTTCTCTAGTTTCTGGTCTGCTAAATTTTGATTTTATTCTTACCTGTGTCTTCTCAGTGTGGGACACAGTTGTAGAAGTGAGCCCCACCAGCAGTTGGAGCATTCACAAGGAACCATATTGTTTCAGACCTTAGTACACCTTGTTCACATTTTAAAAATTGTGGTAAAGAGACTTCCAGTCAAGATGGAGGCGTGAGTAAACACACCTGATCGCCTCACACAACAACATCAAAATTACAACTAAAATATAGAACAACCATCACTCAGAACCATCAGAAATCTAGTTGAACAGAAGTCCCAACTATGGCATTAAATAAAACATATCCATCCAGACTAGTATGAAAGGTGGAGGTGCAGAAATGTGGAACAGCTGGTTCCACATCCATGTGTGGTGGATAAAAATTCAGTAGAGATATCTCAGGAGCAAGGTGTCTCAGCCTTACACCAGACCCTTCAGCCCAGAGTCCCAGTGCCAGGAAGAGAAGTCCCCATAACTTCTGGCTGCAAAAACCAGCAGGGATTAAGTCAGTGGAAGAAAATTATGGAGTCCCAAGCAGTTCCTCTTAAAGAACCTGCCTATGGACTTACTCAGAGTCTCTTCCTCTGAGCTCCAGCACTGGGGTAAGAGCTTGAAAGGTACCAGTGGCATAAAGGGAGGAACTGAAGTGGCTGGCATCCAGGCAAGAGCTGGGAGACAGCTTTCCCCAGACAGAAATGTGGGCAGAGGCCATTGTTCCTTTTCTGAACCCTCCCACAGAGCCACAGAACCAGCAGGCAGGTGCCATGTCTGCGACTCTATCAACCTGGTTAACAATGTTTACCCCACCCTGGAGATCCCCTGAGGCTCCAATTTACGGGCCTGCTCAGGTTGTTAACAGTAGCTTTTCCATATGAATGGCTAATCTTGGCTTATGCTTCACAACTTTCTAGATTCTCTCAAACAACAACTGGCTTCAGTAAGTCCCCAACCCCCAAGCCCCTTGCTAGGTGGCCCCAGGCCCAGCACTACCAGCAGCCAGCATAGGTTCACATGTTGACTTTGCCTGGGAAACTCCAAACCCAGCATAAGTAGTAGCCATCTGCAGATTGCTTTGTAGCTCATGCAAGGTGGCCCCAGGCAGAACACAGGTCGGGACTGACTCTGGCCTATACCACCTGGGAAACCTCAGACCCTGTGTAACCAATGGATAGCTATAGACCACACTGGAGCACTATCACTATGCCCCTGCACAGCTGATCCTCCACAGAGAGCAGAGGTTGGTGGTGGTCATAGCCAGTCCTTGCAGCTGACTGGCCTGGGTAAATTCCTCCCATTGACATGCCAACAGTAGTTAAGGCTCAACTACAAGAGGAAGGTGTACTCAGCCCACACAGAGGGTGCACCTCAAGTACCCAGCTTGGGTGATAGTGGAGGCTGTGCCACTGGACCCTATAGGACACCTACTACATTAGGTCACGCTACCAAGACAGGGAGTCATAGAGGCTCTACCTAATATACATAGAAACAAACCCAAGGAGGCTACCAAAATGAGAAGACAAAGAACATGGCCCAAATGAAAGAACAGATCAAACTCCAGAAACAGAGCTAAACAAAATGTAGATAAGCAATCTATCAGATGCAGAGTTCAAAACACTGATTATAAGGATGCTCGAGAAACTTAGTAAGGACCTCAGTAGCATAAAAAAGATCCAGACAGAAATGGAGTTTACACTAATTGAAATAAAGAACAATTTACAGGGAAACGACAGTAAAATGCATGAAGCCAAGAATCAAATCAATGATTAGGAACATAAGGAAGCAAAAAACAACCAATCAGAACAACCAGAAGAAAAAAGAATAAAAAAAAGTTAGGATAGTGTAAGGAACCTGTGGGGAAACTTCAAGCATTCCAACATTTGCATCATGGGGGTGTCAGAAGGAGAAGAGAAAGAGTGAGGAGTTGGAAATCTATTTGAAAAAAATAATGAAAGAAAACTTCCTGAATTTTGTGAGGGAAATAGACATGCTAGTCCAGGAAGCACAGAGAGCCCCAAATAAGATGGACCCAAAGAGGACCAGTCCAAGATCCATCATAATTAAAATGCCAAAGGTTAAATAAAGATAAAGTAGTATCTTAAGAGTGTCTAGAGAAAAGCAGTTACCTATAGGGGAGTTCTCATAAGACTGTCAGCTGATTTCTCAAAAGAAACATTGCAGGCTAGAAGAGATTGGCAAGAAATATTCAGTCATGAAAAGCAGGGACCTACAGCCAAGATAGCTTTACTCAGCAAAGCTACCATTTAGAATCAAAAGGCAGATAAAGAGCTTCCAGGACAAGAAAAAACTAAAGGAGTTCATCATCGCCAAACCATTGTATGAAATGTAAAAGGGACTGATTTTGAAAAAAGAAGAAAATCAAAACTATGAATAATAAAATGGCAATAAATACATATCTGTCAACTTGAATCTAGAAAACAAACTAAGCAAACAAGAAGAACAGAGACAAAAACATGGACACGGAGAGCATTTTGATGGTTGCCAGGTGGGAGGGGTGTATGGGGGAGTGGGTGAAGAGGTAAGGGGGTTAAGAAGTACAAATAGTTACAGGATAGCCATGGGGATGTAAATTACAGTACAGGAAATGGAGCAGCCAAAGAACTTATACATATACCTGTGGACATTTACAGAGCTGTGGGGGTTTCCTGAGCAAGTGGGGGGTTCTGAGTGGAGGGTGACAAAGGGGGAAAAATTGAGATAACTGTAAATAGCATAATCAAAATATAATTAAAATAATATAAATAAAAATTGAGCCCTGGCTGGCATAGCTCAGTGGATTGAGCGCGGGCTGCGAACCAGTTATCGCAGGTTCAATTCCCAGTCAGGGCACATGCCTAGGTTGCAGGCCATGTCCCCCAGCAGCCGCACATTGACGTTTCTCTCTCTCTCTCTTCCTCTCCCTTCCCTCTCTAAAAATAAATAAATAAAATCTTTAAAAAATAATAATAATATAAATAAAAATTGTGGTAAAATATATATAACCTAAACTTTATCATTTTAACTGTTTTAAGGTAATAATTCAGTGGCATTAAGTATACTCACAGTGTTGTGCAATCATCATCAGTATATATATCCAGAACTTTTTTATTATCTCAAAGTGGAACTTTTTGATAAATTGTTCAATTACTCCCCATTTCACCCCTCCCCCATAACCTCTACTCTTCTTTCTGTCTCTGTGAATTTGCTTTTCTAGGTACCTCATATAAGTGGAATCATACAGTGTTCGTCCTTCAGTGTCTGCCTTATTCTACTAAACATGTTTTAAAGACCATCTGTATTGTGGCTTCATCAGAATTTCATTCCTTTTTACGACCAAATAATATTCTACTCTATTGATCTATTATACCACATCTTGTTGATCTATTCATCTGTTGATAGACACTTGGGCTGTTTTCATGTTTTGGCTACCAAATAATGTTGTTACGAACACTGGTATACAAATATCTGAGTCCCTGCTTTCAATTCTTTGAGTATATGTCTCAGAGTGGAATTGCTCAATTATTAATATGTGGTAATTCTATTTCAACTTTTTGAGAAACTGCTACAGTGGTTTTATTTCCTTTTTGCTCATGGCTGTACTATTTTACGTTCCCATCAGCAGTGCACATGGATTCCAATTTCTCCTCACCTTGCCAACACTTATTTTTTCCTTGATTTGTTTTTGTTTTAATAACAGTCATCCTAATGAGGGTACAGTTGTATCTCATTGTGGTTTTGATTTACATCTTCCTGATGATGAATGATTAGTGATGAGCATCCTTTAATGTGCTTATTGAGAATTTGTGTATCTTCTTTGGAGAGATGTCTATTCAATAACTTTGAGTTGCATTTGTTATTGTTGTTGAGTTGCTGGAAGTCAGTTTTTTCTGTATTTCATATATTAATCCTTTATCAGATATATGATTTGCAAATATTTACTCCCACTTGTAGATTTCCTTTTATTATTTTCCTTTTTCCCAGTTAATTGGTCATTTATAGGGAGATGCTTAAAGATCATATACATACTCTCTTTCTCATCAAGCTTTCACTTGCTAGTTTAAGTGTTTATTAATGATTCCTTTTCAAATCATTGGCTACTTTTTTGAGCACCTACCATGTTCCAGCTGCTGCTGTAGGTGGCTAACACGTATTATTTCTGTGTCACAGATTAGGAAACTGAAGGTGGAGAGGTGAAACAATGGGACAAGGACTCAAGGCCAGCAAGTAGTGGAAATTGGAAGTAGACTTCAGAACCATCTGCTTCAAGTTCGCATGTTACAGGTTGGGAAGCAAGTGTTAGCTGGTAACTCGGGACTCCATGCATCATGTCTATTGAGCAACCTGTTTCTGATGTTCCTCCCTTGTGCTTTCCAAACAACTCCCGACTTAGAGAGGGGGTAAGGCAGGCAGACTTCAGGGCTGTGGGCTGGGAGAGGCTGGGTGTGTTCTGCAGTCAGGAGGCAATTCCCCACAGATAGTACCAGCTACTCAGACTGATTCCCTGTTTGCAACTTCATGTGCCACTATGTATCCACAGTGCCCTGCAGGAATGGCTGGATCACGAGCTGGGTTCATAGAACCAGAAAGCCTAAGCTGTCTTTTCACAGGGCAGGGGATAGAAGGTCAAGACCTGGTGACCTGGCAGGTTCTGGGTTAAATATCCCTATTCTTCCCTCTTGTGGGGCCTTAGCCGAGGGGACCAGAACATAGGCAGGGTGGGGCCCTAGGGCCGAGAGCCAGAGCCCTGAGTCATAGGGATACCAAAGAGTCAGGGCCAGGGCAAGACACACTGAGCCAGAAAACCTGGAGGAAGGCCATGATCTGAATGCTGAGGGGGAGGGAGAAGTCACCAGATGCAGGCAAGGTCACAGGAGGGGATTACAGTCAGCACTGGAGTGAAGAAGCTGCAGAAGGTCAGGATCACACCGGCTGCTATAGGAGATCTTGAACCTGTGTGTGGACATCGCCAGTGCTGGAGACTTGTTCTCCGGCTGACAGTGGCCTAGGCCTGGTAGATTGGCCCAGGCTGGGGATGTGCAAAGCCAGGAGTGTGCATTAGCTGCGGGAGCCCTCCTGGATTAGGCTTTGCGGTGGACCTTCATCTCTTCAGTCACGCCCGACATCTCTAATCCCACCTCAGCTACCTGGGGGTGCAGCCTCTGTGTCCTAACAGCTGGAGTCACCTAGCTCAGCACCTCATCTGCTGTGATTATTCACTCAGGCCCTGACCCTTGCTTTGGGTGAAAACTGCATTCTTCTGGAGCTTTAATCTGAGACTTTCTGTATAGTGGCTCTTTTCTCTTTAAGCTATCTGGAAATAACTTCAAACTTACAAAAAGTTGTAAAAGTAAAAGCAGCACAGTATAAAAATACAGATTTTCCCTGAACCTCTTAAAGTGAGTTAAGTAGACCATGGCTATTTACCCCTAAATACTTCCCTGTATACCGCATTTTGCCATGTATAATGTGCACCCACATTTTTGGACCAAACTTTCAGGAAGAAAACTTTCATTTTAATGTTTTAATTCAATTTATTTATTTACTTATATTTAGAAACAAAACCAACTATATTCCAGGGCATTATTTTGCATATGGATATCATTATTGTTTTCTAGACTTACACTTTTAATGCATAAGCATAAATAAAAGAATTAAAAACTTTTATATAGATATGGAATTAATACGACCCGTGTATAATGTGCATCCTTATTTTTCCCTAAAAAATTTGGCAAGATTTTTTTGCATCATATGTGGCAAAGTATGGTCATCATTGCTGTTTTTTCTCCCTTGCAACTGGTAAGCAGCATGTGGAGACCATGCAAATTTTATGTTTTTTGTCAAAACGGCCCTCGATTTAGCATCCCCTGATGATTGTTGCCTATGCCAATCTTCTCAAATAGTGATTTGCTAACTCCAGGACTCCTCCATGCTTTCCATTCTGCCCTCAGCGTTCTTCTGTGAACGAGAGACCCTCTCCCATTTATGTATTTATACACTCATGGTATGGCCTCAGGAATTCCTATTTTTTCCCATGGTTTACAATTTAATACTTAATTATTCTGGTGTTTAGATTGCCCCATATTTGCTAGTAGGAACTCTTTTGACCTTTCTCCTTTTTAAAAAAAGTTTATTTATTATTGATATTTAGCACTTCCTTGCTTTCTGGTATAACAAGGAATTCCAAGCGTATCTTGTACCAGCTCCAGACTCAGTCATTCCTCTGAGGAGCCTGATCCTTTTCATGGTGATGGTGTTTGAGATCACGTTTGGGGTAGTAGGTGTCCTCATTGCTACTGAAGTGTCCTTGCTTTTTTTGCTCTTTTAATGGACAGATCTAGGAAATATATGCATGAATACACACATGTACATATGTGTATATATTTGCATATTTGTAAATATGTGACATAAATCATGTGATACATATTCATACACATCTTTTAGAAATCATGAATTTTCACTGATACCTCCTCACAGGGTTATTTCTTGCCTTCCCCATTCCGTATTTGTATGACTCCTCTTCCTCAGTGAGAATCCTGGCCACCTAGCATAGCAGTGCACTCGCTCAATCCTATGTTACATCTGAAACAGTTTATTGTATCTAAAATGGTTTCTCGGTTGTATTCCCCACAGTATTACAAACAGCAGACCTACTAAAATGAGTTCAGGATTTGCTTATAATTCTTCCCTCTCCTTGCCACATCTCTGTCCCCAGTGAGTGAGGGTATGTCACATCAAATATTATTGTGTTCAATTTAGTCAAATTAGTTCTTTATTCCTTCTTTCATTGTGGTTATAGTACTTACTTGAAATACAATTGGTTTCATTGTTTCAGTTTGCTTTCAGTTTGAACTTGCTTCCTTTCCATTCTCATTGATTTAATTTTATATTTGGATATGTGGAATATAACCACACTTTCAAACTATACAGAAAGGTGTATGCTCAGAGAAATATCATTTCCACCTATTCCCCTCTAACCCTTGTAGATAACCAACTGCATTACTTTCTGATTTATCCTTTTCGTGTTTTATTTTGTAATATTTAGCAGTTTTAATGGGTATATATTTATATTTTTCCTTCTTTCATGCAAAAGATAGCGTACTATTACATGTACTCCATAAGCAATACATTTGATCTTTGTCCTCTGTTCCTGGCACAGAGCCTCTTGAAACCCTTGGAATTTGCTGAGGGATGGGAGTGTCTTTAGTTACTCATATGGAGGGCCTCCTCCCTTTAAAAAGATTTTATTTATTTATTTTTAGAGAGGAAGGAAGGGAAGGAGAAAAAGAAGGAAACATTGATGTGCAAGAGAAACATCGATTGGTTGCCTCTCACACACCCCCAACTGGGCACCTGGCCTAAAACCTGGGCATGTGCCCTGACCAGGAATCGAAGGGATGACCTTTCACTTTGTGGGACAATGCTCAACCCACTGAGACACACCAGTCAGGGCAGGAGCCCCTTTTTGAGCACATCTGAGTTTATGCTAATGAGGTGATTTAATGTGGGGGCCTCAGATGGCCTCAGGATGGGTCACCAGAAAGACCAAGTGATTAGAAGTTTGGAAATTTCAGCCCCACCCATCGACCTCCTGAACCATGAGTTTGGTTGAGCTTGCCAGGTGGTGACTGTACCCACAGGACAGGATGGGGGCACACCCCAGTCCCTGGGAACAGAGGCCCCTGTGCTTGGGGCCTTCTGGACCTCACCCTATATACCTCTCGTCTGGCTGTTCATCAGTATCAGTTATAATAAACTGGTAAACATAAATGTCTCTCTGAATTCTGTGAACTACTCTAGCAAATTAATCAAATCTGAGGAGGGGGATGAGGGAACCTCAAATTTAAAGCCCACTATGTGGGCTTTATTCAGTTTTCTGCTCAAAATATCACAAGGGTAATGTCAAGATGTGGCTGGGTTCTTACCAGAAGGCTCTAGAAAGAATTCATTCCAAGGAAATTCAATGGCAGAATTCAGTTCCTAGGACTGAGGTCCCCACTTTGTTGTGGGCTTTCAGCTTCTAGTGGCTGCCCCCCATTCCTTGCCAAATGGCCCCTCCATCTCCAAACCAGCCACAGTGGGTCAAATCATTCTCACTTGGAATCTCTTATCTGACTTCTGTCAAAGATAAACAAAGGTGGACACTAGTAAAGTGTTAAGGACAGATTTTAATCAGTAACAACTATTGCAATAGGGAAAAGAGTCCAATGTGAACTGAACTCAGCTCCAATTTGTACAGAGGGGATGGGGTTCTTAAAGGGAGGATGTGGTGGAGTGATGGGAATGAGGGTGTAAGCAGGGCTCAAGTAGCGTCAGGGAAGTGAAAAATCATAAGGGGTCAGTTAGTGTAAATCAGTTAGACCAGCTATGCCTGCTAGCTGACAATTATTGAAGTTAAGATTCTGTTCTCCCAGAAAGACTGGGAGAGAGGCTCTACTCTTGGGTATTGACTGGAACAAATAATTAATTCTTTTGGCAGGCCTGAGCCTTCTTGGGCAGGTACTTCAAGGGGGTGTAGGATCATCCTAGGGATGTGGCCTTGAGCTGTTGGAAATATGTTAGTGTTTGTTCAGGTCTTTGTAGACCAAGGTTAATGCCTACTTCAGAAGAGGCTCAGCAAAGTGTGGCTGGGCCTCACTGGATAATGTCCCTTTTGCCATATAATGTCATATGATCATGGGAATAACACCAGGGGGCTAAGTTTATAGGAACCATCTTAAAATTCCCTCCTAGCAATTGTCCTGGTCAGCCCAGGATGAGAGGTCTGAACTGTCTGGGGCTCTGAGCAAAGCCACAGCTCGCTCAGTCTCTGGTTACCATGAATGGGAAGAGCCTTAGGGTCCCAACAGGAACTTTTTTGGCACTTACAGTGTGGGAACAGTGATGGCAGCTACATACAATGTCTTAGAGAATGAAGGGGAGTGGCATCCCCATGAATTAAGTTAAGTAAAGGACAACTTCTGTGTGGCCAAATCCTGTCTGGGCTTTTGTGCAAGAACATACACCTGCCTCATGTGGCCTTTAATGCTTACTTTGGTTTCAACCTTTGAGTGAGTTGGCCCTGGCTTTTGGAAGCTATGCCAGTGTGAGTGGCTGATAGGAGCACAAGCTGTAGGTCAGATGAGTCCAGACTCTGCCATTTGCTAGCTGTGGGACCTTGAAATGACTTAACTTCTTTGTGTCTTGATTTATTTCTTCATTTACAAAATGTGAATAATTATACTAGTTACTTCCTGGGATAGCTTGGGGGATAGAATGAAATCATGTTCATAGAGTGCTAATGCATTTCTGGCACATAGTAAATGCCTGACAAATGTTAGCTGTCTGAATTTGTCATTCTGTCTTGCTCATTTGTGGCTCTGTACCCCAAGTTCTTTTTGGCTTTTCTGTGGTCCTTAGTGTTAGTCTCTGGATTGTCTCAGCACAATGGCTCTTGGCCCCTAAGTGTCCTGTCCTGGAGCTTGCCCTACTCTTATACCTGTTAAGGGTGGAAGCCTAGAAAGAAAGTACCCTACATTTCAGACATCTGCTTTACGATAACCAGACAAACCCTGGCCAAGTAGCTCAGTTGGTCAGAGTATCATCCTGATACGCCAAGGTTGTGGGTCCGATCCCCAGTTGGGGGACATACAAGAATCAACCAATGAATGCATAAATAAATGGAACAACAAATTGATATTTCTCTCTCCCTCTCTCTCTCAAATCAATAAATAAAAATTTAAAAGTAAAGATACCCAGACAAGAAGCAAACTTCTCAGAAACTTTCATGGCACTGTCTGCTTAACTCAGTTCCAAATTCAAGAAAAGGCATCTCTTCTGTTTATTATTATGTAACAAAATACTTCAAAACTTGGTGGCTTAAAGTAATCATTTTATTTTGATCATGTTTTTGTGAGGCAGGAGAGGGCGTGGTTGGGTGGTCCATCTCCAGTCCACACTGGGGCAGCTGGGGCTGGAGGATCCTCTTGCAAGATAGCTTCTCCACTCCCATACGGAGCACCTGCACGTGCTGCTTCCCCCTCCAGGGCCCCCAGGATGCTCGTGCTTCTCACAGCATGGCTGTCAGACTTCTCACGTGGCGCCTGACTCCCGTGGAGTGAGCACTGCGAGAGGCCCAGGTAGAAGCTGCAAGGCCTCGTATGAACTGTGCTCTAAGTTCGAGAACAGCATTTCTGCTGCATTCTTTTGGACAAACAAGACTACAAAGCCAGATCCGTTTCTAGGGGATGGGAATTAGATCCCACCTTTCGATGAGAGTAGCAAAGAATGTGTATGATCTTTAATCCACCATAGCCTCTGATAAGTGGAAGCTAGATCCCACCTGGAACCCTGCTTCAGTGAGGCCTGGGAAATGTAATTTTAGAATTTCTAGTCCCTGCAGCAATAAGGAGGATGGGGCACTGGAAGGAGGGTGAGGCAGTCAGTCTCCTGTATGCACCACGGGCTCTCGGCTCTCAGTCTTCAGTCGTGTCTTAGTAATCAGATCCTGTAACCAGCTTCCCTTCATCCTTGGCACAGCATCCTTGAGTTCAAAGGTCATCGGGAGCAGTCATTCCCTCAGTCTAGCCTGTTCTCTAGATCATGGTTTCATTTTTTTTTTTCACTGAAACTCACAGCAAAAAAAAAAAATACAGCTTATATCCGTACATGGACATATATATATGTAATTGAAACAAGAATTTCATGAAACAATCCTTATCTTTACCATGTGTGATATCCTTTTATAATTTTCTCTTCTATTGTATTGTTTTACTGTATTCTATTTCTTTGAGACAAAAATGCTGGTGTTTCACTACTAAATTTCATGACTCACTAATGAATTGCCCCTCATATTTGAAAAGTACTGCTGAAGACTTGGATCTCTACATTTAAATAGAGTCAAAAACTGAAAGCTGAAAAGAAAGAAATGAGTCAATAAGAAAAAAATATATAAGAACAAAAAAAAGTCCTCAAAGTAAATTTACTTAATTCAACAAAAGTGCAGTAAAGTACATCATTGTTTTACAATAACTCATTCCCTTCCCTATAAGGCAGTTACGCATACCCCCGTCACTCACTATCATTGTGACGCTGAGCTATGTGACTTCTTTGGCCTTTATCACGTCTGAGCAGACACTTTAAATGCCATTGCATGTTTTGGCTTAGTCTCTAGTCATTCTGCCCTCTGCTGTGGGACCAGTATGTTCCAAACAGATCTGTTCCTTCGGCCTGCGCCTCAGAGTGAGAAAATGCACGGAGCCAAATGCAGCCTACCCTCAGCTTCCAACTCACATGAGAAACAAATATTTGTTGTTATAAGCCACTGAGATCCAGTGTTGTTTATAACTGCAGCAAAAGCTAATTTAAGAGGTAACTTAATGAAAAACAAACAAAAACTCAAAGCACTCTTTTGAACATTTAAACAGTACAGAAGTATATAAAGCAAAACATCCCGTTCCCCTTGGCCATCTCCCTGCTCCTTCAGGAGTCACCTTTGATGGCATTTTGGTGCATATTCTTTCAGAGAATGACATTTTTGAAATGGCTGTTTTCTAATTTTAGTGCAATAAAATTAGTATATAATGTTTCATAAATAAAGCTTTATTGAAACACAGCCAGGCCTATTGTTTATTTATTGCTTATGGCTGCTGTCACACTAATGCAGTAGAGCTGAGTGTTGCAACAGAGACTGTAATGCCAGATGTATTTACTATCTGACTCTTCACAGAAAGAGTTTGCTGACCCTTGATGTAGGTCTACTAAATGTTAACATTTACTATTTTGTCACATTTGTTTTATTTCCCTCTCTTTTTCAAAATAAATTTCTTTTATTGATTTTAGAGAGTGGGAAGGGAGGGAAAGAAGGAGAGAAACATAGATGTGAAAGAGAAATATCAATCAGTTGCTTCCCACATGCACCCACCTGGAGACTGAACCCACAACCCAGGCATGTGCCCTGACTGGGAGTCGAACCCATTAGCTTTCGGTCTGCAGGACAACACCTGACCAACTGAGCCACACTGGCCAGCACTGATTTTCCTCTCTTTTATATATGGATTTTTTTCCCAAAGTACTTAAAATGAACTGTAGATATCATGATACTTTTATCTCTATATATTTCAGTATGTATCTCCTAAGAATAGTACTCCTCTCCATAAATGACATTATAATTATCACACCCAAAGCATTTAATATAATTCCATTAGCTAATAATTAAATTTCAAATTGTCTTGAAAATGCCCTTCATAGCCTTTTCCCTCTCAATTCAGTATGTAATAAAGATTATAAATATACTTAGTTATCATGTCTCTTTGGTTGCCTTTAATTTTAGAACATTTCCTTATCTTTTTAGACTCTCATGAAAGAAATGTTTTTGAAGAGTCCAGGGCAGCCTCTCAATCTGGGTTTTTCTGTGTTGTCCCCCAGTATTAGATTCAGATTAACCATTTTTGGTGAAAATTCTACATACGTGATTATCAGGAGGCTCATAATGTCACTTTGCCCAATTATTTGTGATGTTTTGTCACCTGTTTATATATTGTCTGCCCAATTTTCCTGCTGTAATGGTCATTTTTCCTCTTCATAATTAATAGGTGATCTGTGGGGGAATTCTCTGAGCTGTGTGAATAACGTATTTCTCAACAACTTTTGCCCTGAGGTTTTAGGCTCCATGGATAATTCTTTCCTGAATCAATTTAGTCATGGAAGATGTAAATGACCATCAATATTTTTTAAAGTTGTCCTCAAGTGATTTTAAAGTACTACGGGGTGAGGAGTCAGGGTTTGGGGGGGGGGGGTGTTGGGAATCACTAGACCAGGGCTTCTCAATCCGTGTTGACAAATCCCCTGGGGATCTTATTAAAATGCAAATTTGGATTCAGCAGGACTGGGGTGAAGGTGAGATTGAGCATTTCTAACAAGTTCCCATGGACCACCCTGCATCAAGGGGTCAGTTAAACTCCAGACAATACCTACAATTCATTCTAGATACAATACCTGTTTTTCCTAATTTAGTTTTGTCTAGACTATCAGTCAAGATTCTCAATTACAAACATCAGAGCACATTCCAGCTATTCTGCACAGAAAACCCATTTATTACTGGGCACTGGGGAGCACTCAGAAACTCTTGGAGCTGATCTCCCAGGAACAGTGACCAGACCACGTTATAAAGCTGACCTAAGGAGGGAACCAGTATTTCCCCGCCAGGTGCTGAGCCCATCTGCACTGATGCCAGGGATGCAAACCAACTGTACCCCAGCTGCCACCAGCACCAGTGCCACACGTGCCTGGAACTCAACCTCAGAGCTACTGTCAGTTCCCAAAGCCATTGTCGTTGTCTCCCTCATCAGCAAACAAATGGCACACAGAGCCCAGTTTTTCACTTTGTTTATTTCTAAACTGAAGTTTCACACAAGTATGTTGGATTGCTGGGGCCTAAATCATATCCCTATTCTTTAGCTGCAAGGGAGACTGGGAAATCACATTTTCTGGCTTCTCTCTTGAGGAATGGGGAAGGAGCAGGATTCATAAGGCAAAAAATGCCTCAGCCCTGGTTGGTGTGACTCAGTGGATTGAGTGGATTTAACTCCACACCATTGGAGTTAAATTGATTTTTAATTCACTAAAATACTAGAACAAAATAGAGAATAATATTTATCATATTTCATGGTGGAAAGGAATGTTCTAAATTTAATAATATTATAATAACTTACAAATAAAAATAGCTTTACTTGCATAAAACTAGAACTTATATATGTAAATAAAATCAAGGATAGTCATGGGAAATGTACAATAAATATAATAGATACAGAGGCAATACTTTAATGTATAAAAATTTACATACATTGAAAAACTGCTAAGAACAAATAGGTAAATAAGTAAAGGATATAACTAGACAATACATCAACAGGAAAATACAAATCATTAAAGACATATATAAGCTTTCAACCTGATTAGGAATGGGGGGAGAAAAGCGAATCAGCACACAGATATAACTTAAAATAATTCATCAACAGAAACAAACTGATAGATACAGAAACAAACTGATGGCTGTCAGAGGGGAGGGGATTAAGAAGTACAAATTTCCAGCTGTGAAATAAGTCACAGAGATGTAATGTGCAGCATAGGGAATAGAGTCGATAATATCATAGTAAGTATGTACAGTGACAGATGCTTACTAGACTTATTGTGATGATCACTTAGTAAGGTTACACCTGAAACTAATATAATATGGTATATTAAATATAATTAAAAATAAATTTAAGAAAGATTCAAAACAAGATGTACTTATTGATAGATTGATATAAATTTTTAACAAGAATATCCAGTGTTAATGAGAAAAGAAACAGATTTTTTCACACATTGCTTATTTGAAATAGTCCTATTCGAAGCGAAGGGCACAATTTTGGCATCCAAGAAAATAAAGACCACAATTGCCCTGGCTGGTGTGGCTCAGTGGATTGAGCACTGGCCTATGAACCAAAGGGTCACCAGTTCGATTCCAGTGCACATGCCTGGGTTGTGGGCCAGGTTCCCAGTAGGGGGTGTTCGAGAGGCGACCACACATTGATGTTTCTCTCCCTCTTCTTCTCCCTCCCTTCCTCTCCTCTCTGTCTAAAAATAAATAATAAAGTCTTTAAAAAAAAGACCACAACGGATTGATCCATATCAAGAATATAGTAACCTAGGCATTAATGATAAATATTTAAGAAAGTAAAGGGCCATCTTTTGACATTTCTAGGATATCAAAGCATTCTGAACATTTGGTAAAGGAAGGAAAGAATTAGCATTTATTCTGCCTTTTCTCCTATAATTTAGGATACCCAAATGTTTGAGGAAATAAAGTTTATATTCTATTTATTTTTTGAATTTGTGTAAGAGTTTATTTGGACCTAACTGACAACATATACCAGGGAACAAGCTCTCAAATGTTTTCAAGAAAGTTCTTCTTTTACAAGAATTACAGTAAAGGAATTATAGGATTAGGAAAAATTTCTATTTGCAATCTCTAATGAAATAACTAATTTAGTCAGTCATCATCAATGACTGACTAAAACATTAGGTGGAATGTTGGTGGGAACTTCATAATGGATAAACCAAGCTGACCCTACTGGTCAATCTTCACAATGCCCCTAGGATGAACACATTTTCCGGCCTTTTGCTGTGAGGCAATAAGAAGCATGCCATCCCCATTGAAATATTCTTGCCCCCACAAGACCCCCCTTCAAAAAAACATTGGCTTTGTTAATTTGATCAAGCATCTATTTGGAATATCAGAAAATATGGAAGCTAGAGAAATGTGTTAAATATCATAAGGATGCAATCAACCAAAGCCAGTGTATGGGAAGTTCATAGGAGCAATAAGTTAAGACATATATCAACAAAACCTACTTTGCATTCTGATTTTAACAAGTCAATATAATTTCAAACCATCAGGGAAAATTGGTATAAACAAAATTGTGGAAGACATGCATGTATTATTGTTAATGCTGTTAGGTATAATAATGGAATTGTGCTTATGTTGCTTTTCAATTCTTATCAGTTAGAAATACGTACTAGCTGTGTGTAGGTTAAATAATAGATTAAAATAATTTACGAAGAAATTTGGGCTGGGGAATAGATGCGTGAAATAAGAACGGTAAAATATGATAATTATTGGAGCTGGGTGCTGGTACATAGGATACATTGCACTCTTCTCTTCCATGTTTAAATTTTTATAGTAAGAAGCTAAATAAAATAAAAGACTTTCACTTTCACTCTGTAATTCTGCTCCCAATGGTGCATTCTTGGAAAATAATCTAAAACATAGGAAAAATTGAGACAAAGCTAAGATGGAGGCCTAGGTAAACCCAGCTTGCCCCATGCACAAGCACATCAAAATTACAACTAAACTACAGAACAACCGTTATTATGAATCACCAGAATTCGAGTTGAATGGAGGTCCTACAACTATGGAATTAAAGAAGAAGTCATATTGAGGCTGGTAGGATGGGCAGAGATGGAGAATGGGCTGGTTCCACATCCATGTGTGGCAGATAAAAATCAAGAGGAATATCTTGGGGGCAAGGGGTTCCAGCCCCACGAAAGGCCCCCCAGCCCAGGGTTCTAGTACCAGGAAGATAACTCCCCATAATTTCTGGATGCAAAAACCATTGGAGTTTGAGGCTGTGGAAGACAGAAGCTTCTGGATTCCCAGACAGCTCCTCTTAAAGGGCCCATGCACAGACTCACTCAAACTCACTCCCTCTGAGTTCCAGAGTGGGGCAGCAGCTTGAAAGGCACCATAGGAATCCAGGAAGGAACTGAATTGTCTGGCATGAGGGTGATAGCTGAGGGACAGCTTTCTCCCAGATAGAAGTGCTGGGAGAGGCCAGTGGTTCTTTTTTGAGCCCTCTTCCCACAGAATGGGCAGGTGGATCCCACATCGGAAACTCCATCAGCCTGGCTCACACTGTTTGCCCTACCATGGTGATTTCCTGAGGCTCTGTGCCATCCAACTTTTGGATGCACCCAAGCCGTTTCCAGTGTCTTTTCCATATGAATGGCTTGTCTTGGTTCATGCTTCAGATTTTCTCAAATCCTCTCAAACAAGGAGCATCTGGCCTTAGCAAGCCTGATACCTCTTGCTAAGTGGCCCCAGGCCTGGCACGAGCAACAGTTGGCCTCAATTCATAGCTTGGCCTTTCTTGGGCACCTCCATGCCCAGCATCAATAGCAGCCATCTGCAGATCATTTTGTAGCTTATGTCAGTAGTCCCAGACAGAATACAGGTAGGGCTGACCATGGCCTGCACCTTCTGCAAGTCCAGAGCCAGTGTACCCAGTGGAGAGCTATAGCCCATGTCAGAGCACCACTACCCAACCAAAACTCCAGAAAAAGGACTAAACAAAATGGAGACAAGCAATCTGCTGGTTGCAATGTTCAAAACACTGGTTATAAGGAAGCTGAATGAACTTAGGGGAAGAGCAGACGAACTCAGAATGTATTTCAACAGCATAAAAAAGGATGTGGAAACCATAAAAAAGAGCCAGTCAGAAATGAAGGATACACTAATTGAAATGAAGAATAATTTATAGGAATCAAGAGTAGAATGTATGAAGCCAAGAACCATATTGGCGATTTGGAATATAAGGAAGAAAAAAATGCCCAATCAGAATAGCTAGAAGAAGAAAGAATCCAAAAAAATGAGGATAGTGTAGGGAGCCTCTGGGACAACTTGAAGCATACCAACGTTCACATCATGGGGGTAGGTGCCAGAAGGAGAGAAGAGAGAGGAAGAAATTGAAAACCTATTTGAAAAAATGATGATAGGAAACTTCCTTAATTTGGTGAAGGAAATAGACATTCCAGTCCAGGAATTGCAGAGAATCCCAAACAAGATGAACTCAAAGAGGCCCACAAAGAGAGAATCTTAAAAGCATCAAGAAAGAAGCAGTTAGCTACCTAAAAGGGAGTTCTCATAAGACTGTCAGATGATTTCTCAAAATAAACTTTGCAGGCTAGAAGGAACTGAGAAGAAATATTTAAAGTGATGAAAAGCAAAGACCTACCATTAAGATTAGTCTATCCAGCAAAGCTATCATTTAGAGTTGAAGGACAGATAAAGAGCTTCTCAGACAAGAAAAAGCTAAAGGAGTTCATCATCACCAAAGCAGTATTATATGAAATGTTAAAGAGTTTTCCTTAAGAAGAAGAAGAACAAAAGTATAAACAATAAAATGGCAATAAAATACATATCTATCAACAATTGAATCTGAAAAACAAAATAAACAAGCAGAACAGAAACAGAATCATAGCTACGAGAATGTTTTGGTGGTTGCCAGATGGAAGAGGGTCAGGGGAATGGGTGGAGAGGTGAGAGGATTAAAAAGTACAAATTGGTAGTTACAGAATAATCATGGAGATGTAAAGTGCAGCATAGGAAATATAGTAGCCAAGGAATACATATGCATGACTCATGGACATGGACAACAGTGTGGGATTGCCTGAGGGAGTGGGGAGGGTTTGGGTGGAGGCAGGCAAAAGGAGAAACATTTGGACAGCTATAATAGCATGATCAATACAATGTAATTTAAAACATAAATAAAATAAAATATAGGAAAAATCTTTAAGCAAAAAGATATCAATTCCACCAATATTATGAATGCTAAAATGAAGAACAACCTAAATAAGGGAAAAACTCTGCAAACTAGTTGTGTTTTTTTATGGGATGATAACATGGCTGTTAGAAATGGATGTTTATGAGGAGTTGTAATCATATGACAAAGTGCTTATGTTAAAATATTAAGTGCAAAAAAATAGGTCACAGAGTTTTATATAAATCAGTATTAAGTCAGCTTTTGCCATGTAACAATTCCAAATTTAGTCAGTTAAGCAATAAGCACTTATTATTACCCTCGTTTTGTGTATCTGGATGTTTTGTGTATCTGGATGTTTTGTGGCAGGGTCTGGATAGTCTGGAATGACCTCACTCACATGACTGGTGACTGCCAGGCTAATTGGTATAATTGTCTCATCTGGGACAGTTTATCTCTGTTTCATGTGATCTCTCATCTTCCAAAAGGCTTCTCGTCGCAGTTTCATGGTTTAAAGAGCAGCAAAAACAAGCACCAAGGTACAAGCACTTTTCAAGCCTGTGCTTGTCTCACATTTGGCCATGTCCCATTGGCCAAAGCAAGTCAGGATAACCAAGCCCAGAGCCAGTCTGGGAGGGCATTAGACAAGAGCTTGCATAGAGTTGTGATTTTTTCCAACCTTTTTCATCTGTGGCACACATAAACTAATTACTAAAATTCTGCAGCACATCAATATATATATATATATTTGCTGCTCTGACAAGAAAAGTAGGTATAATATTGATTCAGTCACACAAGACGGCTCTTGTTGTGTTGGCTGTTGTCATTTTTTAAATTTGATAGTTTAAGGGAAAAGAGGTCAGTGCCCTGGTTTTTAATTACAGTTTACTTTCAATATTAGTTTGTATTAGTTTCAGGTTTACAGCATAGTGGTTAGACTATCAGATACTTTACAAAGTGATCCCCTCAATATTTCTAGTACCTACCTGGCACTATACATATTGTAGTTATTATAATATTATTGACTATATTTCCTGTGCTGTACTTTATGTCCTTATGGCTGTTCTGTAACTACCAATCTGTACTTCTTATCCCTTCACCTCTTTTAGCCAGTCCCCCAGTTGTCAGAGAACAGAGGGATTGTCCACTGGCAACAATCAGTCTGTTCTCTCTCTGTCTATGAGTCTGGTTCAGTGTTTGTTTGTTTTTGTTCTTTAGATTCCACATATAAGTGAAATAAAAATGCTATTAGTGATTGTCTATGAGATATTTTTCATTTAAATACTTTGCTGTGTATTCTAAACTATTTATGGTATATATATATGGTATATATATAATGATCTCATCCTATATAAGCATTAGAAAAAATAAAGTTAGAAGGAAGAGAGAGAAAGAAAAAGTGAGGACAGAGGGAGGGGGAGAGAGAGAGAGAAAGAGGAGGAAGGGAGGGAAAGAAGGAAGGAGAGGAGAAAGGAAGAACTCCTGACACTGATTATAGCTGGAAAGCTGGTTGTTTTCCAGGGGCTGAATTTTCCAGAAAAGTGAAGCTGGAGAGTGCAATAAAATCTAAGTGGCCTCTTTCTTCTTTCTCTCTTACTGCCGGGTTGTTAGATGTGCAGAGGGCCACAAACAACATCCAGTCCAGTTCTTGTCTTCAGCGTCACTTGAAGAGACTTCTGCTCAGAGCTCTATGTGTTGGGGCGTTGTTGTCCCCCAGAGCTTTGGATGGACTTATTCCAATCCAAGCTCCAAGGCTGGAGAGCTGTGCTGATAAAAGAATCCTTTTGTTTGGAGCTGAGTGTGTGGGAAATGCACATCTTCTTCTATGAAATTTCCTCCCAAAACATCTCTTTAAATCTAGCTGCCAATCTTTTTATACCTTTGTTGGGGCAAGAATTTGATATTCAAGTAACTCCTGTTCAGAAAAGTTATAAATTCTGCATTCGGTCTAAACTTAGAATTTCTCTACCTCAAAGCCACACACATTTTGGGCTGGATAATTCTTTGTTGTGGGGGCTGTCCTGTGCATTGTAGGATGTTTAGCAGCATCCCTGGCCTCTACTGACTATGTGGTTAAAACTTCCCCTTCCCCAGTTGACAACCAAATGTGTCCCCATGCATTTCCCATTACCAAATGTTTCCTCAGGGGGGTGGCGGCCAAATCACTCCAGGTTAAGAATCACCTGGCTACTGAAAGTATAGATCCTGGAAGAGCAGCATATTTATCACCAGGGAACTTGTTAGAAATGTAAACTGTTAGCCTCCATCCCAGATCTGCTGAATCAGAATCTGCATTTTAACACGATATGATTTATATGCTCATTGAGATAAAAGGCCTGTGACTTGGGTGGTGGACACATAAGACAATATACAGATGATGTGTTATGTACCTCTGAAACTTATATAACTTTATTAATCAATGTCACCTCTGTAAATTCAGTGAGAAAGAAAAAAAGATGGCAGGCCTGGTTTACACAACTTATAGAGGTAACTTCTAATGTATTTTGGTGACTCATGTGAAACTGATGTTTTTAACACAAAACAAAAAATAAAGCCATGGTCTGGCCCCATTGACACCATGTTCCTTTGCACTGCCCCTTAACTCAGGGCACGCGCTAGAATCTCCATGAACTTTCTCGATACATATGGGTCTGGGCCCCAGACTTTCTGATTCTATGGGTCCAGAATGGAGGTCTAGGGTCTATGTATTTTGAAATGTCTCTCCAGGTGATGTGCTTCTAGATCTAACAGTACTGGGTACTTAGCTGACTCATACCAGATCAATCATTCACATTGCAAAATCTCCTGAGATGAGTAATTGGATTAAAAAAATGAGTCATGGCCCCATTTGAGAAGTACAAGGGCAGTGGGGTCATATTTGGATTCTGGAGGTGGATTCTATTCTGTGACCTCCAAACCTGGAGGACTGTGGTCTCTGGAAGTGGCCAGTTGCTGAATCCACCCCCTCTCTTACCTGGAGCTGCCCTTACTTTCATCACACCCCACACTGCACGCACCCTTGCTGAAACTCTAACCACCAAGCTCAGAGTAGCTTTCCTTTCAAGAATACCCAAGCTTGCTTATTTTCCTCCGTGGCCTCCAACAAGAATGGCTGGAAAAAGTGACAGGGCAGGGTTTCTTGGAAAGCAATCTGGCCTGCGTCAGCATTAATGATTAAAATGTGTCCTCATGTGGTTATTCCCAACAGAAAGCACATTCCTAATCTATTGTAACTCATCATTTAGAGATTCTACCGTTATTTCCCTCAGTTCTTGAGGTTTAAATCCTTTTTGCCCTAGAGAATCAGACCCAGACCCCACTGACTACAGGGTTCTGTAAGTCCTATAGAATATGTATGTGTGTATGTATGTATGTATATATGTATGTATGTATGTGTGTATGTATCTAATACCTATCATCTCTCCTTTATCATCATACCATCTCTCTATTATCATCTAGATATAGCTAGATAGTTGTAGAGGTATTTCTATTACAAAAAAATATAACATGGACTTAGAAAAGTTTGGAACATTATGAAGCTTTTACAATCTTGTTAAAGTTTAGTGGCTAGGACATTCTTGAAGTTGTCAGGGTAACATAGAAAAGGCCAAGAACAGGCTGCTCTGTAGAGTATTAGAAAACTTGACTGGCTCTCCTGTGCTCTCAGGGCCATGGAAGCAGGCCATGAAACATTTCAGGCCCCGTCCAAGGAATGCACTTTCCTAGAATCTACAGTGTCCTCCATTTTCCTACATAAGCTGATTTTTTTCCTTCATGAAGGACTACAAAATTAACTAGTTTCAGTGTGATGAACATCTAACTTAAAGCTAGAGATTTACCAATTTGAACCCAGGTAATTATTCCTATTTTTGTGTCAACTTTAAGTTTATGAGACCTGTTTCTTCTCACTGATCAGTACCTTCATTTGCATATTTTTAATTCAATTAAATATTTAAATAATGACATCAATTTGCTATACTGATAATGATGACAATTGGTGAGTACTGAAATGAGACTGTTGGCAGCTACACAGCACCCCAAGAGTTAGCCTCAAATCATCCTGAATTAGTTGAGAGTTAAAAGTTCAAACTTGGCTTTTGAAAAGTGCACTGGGAAAGTAAAAGGATGGAGAAAGATATTTCATGCAAATGGAAACAAACAAAAAACTGGGTAGCAATGTACATATCAGACAAAAGAGACATTAAAACAGGGGTGTTCAACCCATGGCCCTTGAGCTGCATGTGGCCCAGGATGGCTATGAATGCAGCCCAACACAAAATCATAAAGTTACTTCAAAAATTATGAGGTTTTTTTTTGTGATTACATGTTGTAATGTCATGTAAAATAAATGTACATGTTCTCTCACTATTTGTACACATGTGTGGCTTCAGTTTTACAGCAGTGTGCGGCTTCCAGTGTGTTATCTTCCAAGCCCAGGCAGCAGAATTGACACCATCAGACGTTACATGTACTTGTGGTGACATAGTCAGGCAGTGATTATCAATAATATTTCAACCTGCCATTGCAATGTTAGGTGTTTAATGTTATTTAGAAGTCAGGTAAGCTTTCTTATTTGATTTTTAAAGATACCTCCACACCTCAGTGGTGCCTCACATGTCACCTGCCACGCTTTACAATTGGCCCTCCCCCTTGCCCTGCAGGGAGTCCGGGAGGGCTGTGGAAGGGCCCAAACCTTGCTATTTTCCTGTTAATTGATTTTCATAATCAAAGTAAATAATGTCCCTTATCTATTATTATTTTTTAATTCCAGCATGGCTTCTATAATGTCTCAGAAGAAAAAACAACCCCCCAAAAAGAAAAATTATGGATGAAGATTGTTCAGTGAAAAGCAAACAGATGACTAATTTTTTGTTGAGGCAAATGGTAAAGCACTCTGCTTAATTTGTAGGGAATTTGTGCAAGTTTTCAAAGACTATAATTTGAAAAGGCATTATATGCAAAAGCATGTTGCCAGATTCAATGCATATGATGTATTATGTCATAAGGACAAAATTGCAGAACTGAAAAAAAGTCTGTCTTCTCAATAAAATTTTTTCAGAAAGTTACAACTCAGGCAGATTCCATTGTAGAAGTTAGTTATGTGGTAGCTTTTGCTAATGGTGAATTTATTAAGCAATGTATAGAAAGCGTGACAAATATAATTTGCCCTGAAAAAAAGGGGGATATTTCTAAAATCAGTTTCTCACTAGACTATAGCCAGTTGAATTGCAGAAACTGGAAAATCTATCACAAGAAGTTTGGAGAGCAAAGCTGCTAATTTTAAATTTTGTGTTTGGTGATGGGTGATAGCACTGATGCTACAGATGCGGCTCGACTTGTCGTTTTTATTAGAGGTTTTGATGATGAATATAATGTCACTGAAGAAATGGCTTCTTTAGTGCAATTGAAAGACACAACTAAATCAAGAGATTTATATGAAGCAGTAAAAAATGTGTTAAAGCAATTTTCTTTGTCCATTGTCCACGTATCTGCTATAGTTACGGATGGTTTCCTGGCGAAGGGAGGTAAAAGAGAAGGATTTGTAAAATTAACAAAAGACATGCAATTGCTGCCCAAAACACACATTTGATGAAGTATCTTTGCATAGTACATCAAGAAAATGAATGCACGAAAGCTTTAAAAATGGAAAACAACATGCAAATCATCATCAAGACTGTGAATTTCGAGAGTTCCGGCCAAGATGGAGGCATAGGTAGTCGCATTGTGCTTCCTCGCGCAACCAAGACTAAAGACAACAAAAATTGAGAAACAAGAATCAACCAGAACAGAGAGAAATTAATTGAACAGAAGTTGGGCTCCAGTACATCCAGACCGGTAAGGAGCGGTGGAGTCGGAGGCCTGCGGACAGGGGTCGAGGGGTCCCGGCGAGAAGAAACGCTGGCTGGCAGGCACGGGCGCGAAGGACGCAGACGGCAGCGGACAGACCAGTGGCAGACCCGGGGCACGGGAGCCGACTAGCAGACCCAGTGAGGGACGCAAGGCAGCTATCTGTCCGCAGCCACACGTTTGCACAAACTAAGCGAAAACGGGCAGCGTAAATGGGCAGAGCCTCCGCGTTTCAAAGCTTAAGAGCCCCATCGGGGAACTGAGGCCGGGAGACTCGCTCAGCCTCACAGGAGACTTCTCGGGGAAGCCCACAGAGTCCGAGAAAGTGCACCAGCCCACCGCCCAGGAGCCAGAACAGGAAGGGCCCAATTTGCTTGTGGGAGGCAGTGGAGGGGACGGAAGTCCTAGAGAGAGTGGAGCAGGCGCCATTGTCCCCTCTCAGACCTCGCCCCCACAAACAACATCACAACCCAACAACTGCAGTACTCCGCCCCGGTGAACACCTAAGGCTCCGCTGCCCTTACGAAACAGCCGCAACCAAACCAAAGGAAAATTAAAAAGATGGCTCAAACAGATTTGAAATCCCCAGAACCAATTTTTTTAAGTGACCAAGAGATAGCAGAATTACCAGATGCACAGTTCAAAGCACTGGTGATCAGGAAGCTCACAGAATTGGTTGACTTTGGACATAAATTAGATGAACAAATGCAGGCTACGATAAGAGAAATGAAGGAAAACTCACAGGGAAATAATAGTGAGGGGAAGAAATCTGGGACTCAGATCAATGGAGTGGACCAGAAGGAAGAAAGGAACAACCAAACAGAAAAGAATGAAGAAGCAAGAATTCAAAAAACTGAGGAGAGGCTTAGGGACCTCCAGGACACCTTTAAACGTTCCAATATCCGAATTATAGGGGTACCAGAAGGGGAAGAGGAAAAGCAACAAATTGAGAACTTATTTAAACACATATTAAAGGAAAACTTCCCCAATCTGGCAAGGGAAATATACTTTCAGGAAGTCCAGGAAGCTCAGAAAGTCCCAAAGAGGTTGGACCCAAGGAGGAACACACCAAGGCACATCATAATTACATTAGCTAAGGTAAAAATGAAGGAGAGAATTCTAGAAGCAGCAAGAGACAAGGAGACAGTAACATACAAAGGAGTTCCATCAGACTGTCAGCTGATTTCTCAAAAGAAACCTTACAGGCAAGAAGGGGCTGGCAAGAAGTATTCCAAGTCTTGAAAAGCAAGGACCTACATCCAAGATTGCTCTATCCAGCAAAGCTTTCATTTAGAATGGAAGGGCAGATAAAGTGCTTCTCAGACAAGGCCAAGTTAAAAGAGTTCACCATCACCAAGCCCTTACTATATGAAATGTTAAAGGGACTTAGCTAAGAAAAAGAAGATTAAAAATATGAACAGTAAAAAAAAAAAGTCATCAAATGGAGGGCTAGCAACAGGGAAGTAGGAGGAGGAGGGAGGGGGAAAAGATATAGAGAATAAGTAGCAAAGACAGTAGGTAGAAAATAGGGGGAAGGTAAGAATAGTATGGGACATGTAGACACTAAA